>OZ057403.1:40003106-40190863 GCA_964056735.1 Allodiplogaster pararmata
AAAACGCATTGTTAACCGGCTTTGCAGCTGCGCCGTGACCTGCTTCATTGGCCACGGGCGCTTGAACTGGCTGCAATTCTAGCGCCGGAAGAAAGAGCTTTCATCTCCAAGGAGTACGCTCAGCAGCTAGAGTTCAAGTCAGCTATAACTCTTTCCTTTTTCCCGTTTTAAAAATTTAAAGAGAGTTCTTAAGGAATAACAAAAAGACAGAGCTGCACTTAAATATATTTCGTTTTCAGTGGGGACTATGGCACGGCGTTGAAACATTACGAAGATGGCGAGCTGAGGAAGAACGAGAATATGAAAGATGAGGTAGGACATGCTCATTAAAGTATTGTGTGGTTGCTTACAATGTGCAATATACATATTGTGGGCATGTGAAGCTTAGTCAGTAAGAGCATCGCGTGGGAAGCGAAGGTCGCGGATTCTGTTCCCGCCCTCCACACGTTTCCCCCTATGTTTCTGTGAACAGTCCGCTCCTCTGTTCGGGAAAATCTGCTTATAAACTTCCTTATAAACAGCGAGTGAGGTGAGTGAGGGCAGAGCCGAGTCTTGATTTGTTTGAGTTATCGCGTTTCCTGAAAAGGACGAGTGAGAAATACTCGTATTTACATAATCACAAATACTGGCACCGTGAGATGATAGATCATGGCTCACACCGCGATAAAACTTCATGTTCATTTTAAGAGTACCGGTAACATGTTACTCATCATGAGATCATGTACCTGGTTGGTGTTGAGGCTATACGAGAAGAGGCTGGGTTAATGTTGATCGAAAATTCATTTCGATGAGTAAACTCTTTGATTGAAAAGAGAGTGTAGTTTTGCAGCGATAAAATTAGTTTTATGACAGAATAAAACGTGATTGAATTTGACAAGCGACTGGAAAGAGCCTCGAAAAAGAGACACTCAAATGCCGATAAAAACTGTTGTCAATATACTCTATCCAAATATTTATATACACAACTTCGACAACAGTCATCGTTGATTGTTTCCAGTCCTCTTAAAAAAGGTTTTTGTAGGTTTTTCAAGACCACAACGAGATCTGCAGATCGGGCATCGCCAGGATGAGTTTGCGGACAGGCGATCTACGCAGGTGGACCTTTTCTCTTCTATTTTATTGTTTTTGAAATCACAGACTGTAGAGCTGATGCGAGGGCAAGAGACCTGAAAGAAACTACCATAGATCTACAGGCTAGAACTACATGAGTAAGCAGATTTATTGCAATTCTTTTATTAACCAATTTCTCGAACGGAAAAAAAGTATTTTCAGTTCAACTTGATATTTTTATTCATCACATTAACAAGTACATTCGGTTGAAATTTATTTGGGAGCTGCTTTGAAACAGCTCCCAATTATCATTCTTATCCTACCCCGTTATTCATAGAAGACAATTCCACCCCGACACAATTACTCTCTTCATCCATACCTTCCCATTCACCATATCATCCATCAAAATTCGATGTTAAAAAGATAATTCAAAATGGGATCCTCGAATTACGGTCTTCAGACGTTGTGGTTGTTTGGCTCTCACGGCAGAAAGGTACTCTTCTGGGCTAAGATCGACTCAAGCTCTCTTCAAAGACGATTTCAGGGTGTGTTTTAGCGCAGAGCTTGACCTGCATGTTCATCCCAAAATGGCGTAGTCGAGGGGGTTTAAAACGGGAGATCAGACCGATTGTGCCCCATGTTTGCACTTTTCTTGCTGTATGGGAAAGAGCTGATACACATAAGAGGATCGTGGATCCCTCCATTGATCTAGGAAGTGAGTCCTAGATGCTCCAATAGGAAGTGAGTCCTAGATACTCCGATAGGAAGTGAGTCCTAGATGCTCCGATAGGAAGTGAGTCCTAGATGCTCCGATAGGAAGTGAGTCCTAGATGCTCCGATAGGAAGTGAGTCCTAGATGCTCCGATAGGAAGTGAGTCCTAGATGCTCAGATAGGAAGTGAGTCCTAGATGCTCCGATAGGAAGTGAGTCCTAGATGATCCGATAGGAAGTGAGTCCTAGATGCTCGGATAGGAAGTGATTACTAGATGCTCGGGTAAAATCCTTCCGAAGAAGTGAGGAGAATTTTTTTAGCGACTTGGCCATCTTTTTCATGCTTCTCCTTGGATTGTAGGCAACTCTTAGCCTGATTTGGCGTACGTTTCCGGTTGCAGTAGCAGTTCATTTTCTTCCTCTGCCTGGTCGACCGTGGATCCCTCCATTGATCTGCATTTGTTTCATGACACGACTGACGGTGGATGGGCATACTCCGAGTGTTCTGGCGATTACGGAGTGTTCTGGCGATTACGGACTGCTTGTACCCGTGGCTGTGCAAACCGAGAATTCGATTACGCTGTCTATTGACTGCTACCATATCTTTCAGAGTGAACAGGATTCCACCAAAAATTTTACCGACTGTTGAAAAATAATTCCCTTCAAAATTGATCTACCAATCCAATCGTGTCTTGAGTGCAACTGTCGCGCAGAATATGTATTTAGGTCACACATTTATTGCAATAAATCTGCCTATCCCTGAAGAGCGAGAGAGAGAGAGAGAGAGAAAGAGAGAGAAAGTTAGAGAGATAGAGAGAGATTTAAATTCATAGTGAGAGACAGAGATACATAGAAAAGAACAAAATTTTTTTGTGTTTTGTTGTTAAATGTTTCCATAGGTTTCCTTAACATGTCTACAGGGTGGGTAATAAACGTCTTTTTTCTCTCTGTTTACAATCTCAAACATGTTCCTGAGCTAGAACGTTGAACGTAGAGACACGGAATTCTAGAATGTGGATTGAAAAGGTATCAACCCTAATCCTGCGAGAGACTCAACCCTGGGGCCGTATGCACGTACCATTTTTGGTGGGAAAGAATGAAGAAAACAGTTTTATCTTAGAACAGTTAACACTATTTTCTTCATCATTTCTCAATAAAAATGGTACGTGTATATGGCCCCTGATGATGGGTGGTGGAAGAAAAAAGGAAATTGAGAAACAATTGCTTTTTTGCTGGTCAGCATGGAAACCGAACCCGCAAACTTAGAGCTGCCCGAAAGATATCTAGTGTTCCAACGACTGAGCCAATATAGCGAGAGAATAAGACTCGAGTACAATGAGAGAAAATTCAGAGGGGTGGAGCTTGCAAAGGAGTTGGACGGCAGGGTCGTCAAGAGGGACTGCGCTGTCATTTTGGAGGAGCTCAAGGTGAAGTGCTCATTCGGCTCAATTCAAAGAAAGTCAAAGACCTTCGAGGTGTATAGAATCGTGTTCAATTAAAACTAAGTAGAGAAAGGCCTTGTCCCATTCCGTCTCGTCAATTAAAACTAAGTAGAGAAAGGCCTTGTCCCATTCCGTCTCGTCAATTAAAACTAAGTAGAGAAAGGCCTTGTCCCATTCCGTCTCGTCAATTAAAACTAAGTAGAGAAAGGCCTTGTCCCATTCCGTCTCGTCAATTAAAACTAAGTACAGAAAGACCTTGTCCCATTCCGTCTCGTCTCTATTTCTCCTTCATTTTCTTTAAACCTTTCTCTCTCTTCTTAGCCTGCTGGCCAATGAATTAACTAACTGGCAGAACTGTTACGCTAAATTATTGGTCGATGAGCGAGCGTTTTAAATTAAATGCAAAAGTCATACAACCAATAAATATGTTGAGAGTCTTAAAAGCTTGAAGGAAAGAGTAAGTCCATTGTGATGCTTGAGTCTTTTTTGTTTTAGTTAGTATTTTCTACATCTCACGCAGTAACACGCGAAATAGCCATTGGTCCTTGGTGGTGTAATTGGGAATCCGCTCGCACTCCCGTCCCGAGAAAAAGAGAAGAGTAAGTTGGATTCCGAACCGTGGACTTGCTCTTGTCCGTGTGGCAATTTAATTGACTTTCAAAATCTTTTGCAGCAACACGGTGACGCAGCGGTACTGTTTGAACTGGGTCGCTATTACGACAGGGCGGCGGCTGTATGCCTAAAGTCTAAGAACTGGCGAGTCTTTTGACAAATTCACATCGGATTAGTTCCGTCTCCGTTAGAATAGTTTTAACAATCGGTTTTGCTTTAAGGGTTGATTATTTTCATCCAACCACCTGTCGGCACCCCTCTGTACAAACTTCCGACGGGGTTTCACTTCAAAATTTTAATGAGGACAGCTATGGAAGAATTCTACTCGATAGAACATATTTTTTCGCCATCGGCTAGTATCTATAAGCAAAACCGCTTTGAGCTAGCTTTTTTTCAGAGGCTTTAAAAACGTATTGATAAGTGGTTCTATAAGCCCAACTAGCAGTTTCAATGGAAGTTGTTTTGGAGAACGTTACATGTTAACTTCAGGTACAAAAAATTTCCAAATTTCAAACATCTTTGATATACTGTATTCAAAAGAAATCATTTCATTGTTCTATTTCCGAAAACTGTAACTTTTCAATATCTTTATTAAATTGTCGAAATTAATACTGCTTCAGTTATAAATCACAATTATTATTATTATTTGCCATGAATTATGTATTTTATCCCAGATTTTCCATACATAACAATGAGTTCCATAATGAACGAAATCCATCGAATGGACAAAAGACTGGCACCCGGCTGGGACCGAACCTCCGCTGCCTAACCGGGGCCCCCAGAGAGTTAACCAATACACCAACCGAGCACACATTGTCCCATGCGATTTCCTGCTATGTCTAAGGCATGATGGCCGTTATTTCTAGTCACGCATGCTCATGAAGCAATTGCGTCATGAAAGGAGTGTAACTCCACAATCCATGATAAAGACAGAAAAATGATGGTAGAGAGAAAATAAATTTTTTGATATTTGTTAATCGTTTAAAGCAACGATGGGCTGAGACTATAATGAATGAAATCTATCGCACGGGCAAAAGACTGGCGCTCGGCTGGGAGCGAACCTCGCATGGGACAATGTGTGCTCGGTTGGTGTATTGGTTAACTCTATAAAAGACCCGGTTAGGCAGCGGAGCATACGGTCCCAGCCGAGTGCCAGTCTTTTGCCCGTGCGATGGATTTAATTCATTATAGTCTCAGCCCATCGTTGCTTTAAATGATTAACGAAGATAAAAAAGTAGTTCCATACATAACAAATTACAACTATAGTTATACTTCATATACTTCATAATTCATAATTTATTTCACAAAGTTATACTTTCATAAAGTTATACTTTATACTTTATAAAGTTATACTTTCATAATTTTATAAAGTTATACTTCATAATAATCCAAATCGAATAAACCCATACATAACAATTTGTGCAAAATAACTTTTGAGACTTTAGGGCAAAAGTTTCTGAGTTGCTACCTCACGTCCGGTCTCCAAAGATTCACTCTCAGTATGGCAAAGTTATGGAGAGCGAGAAGAAGTACAAGGCAGCAGCTATCGTAAGTCAAATGCACTCTATCGTGTTTTTTTTGCAAAAAATTTTCAATTTCTAATGGTTGAGTTGTTTAATTTAACTTTCCGTTTTCAAGCGGTGGAGCAATTTCTCATTAGCAGAGCAGTTGCGCGTTTGCGCGCTAATTACAGAGACACACATTGCTAAGTTCAAAGCGACTCGTTCAATGTGCTTCAGATTTTGAAGCCTTGGAAGAAAAAGTGAGCTCATTTTCTGTAACTTAGGCGAGTACCTGTGTCCCTAATTTTACTTTGAAAGTCCGTCAGTAAGTCTTGAACTGAAAAAAACTTGAAGAATCATTGATTATCTTTCTATTTTAGCCTGTTCCACACTCCGTTATGAGGGCTTTCAAGTTTTGGACCCATGTCAATTAACTATGTATGTGGTTACCCTATCTAGTTTTTGTCTCAAATTTTATTTGAGAGGTCGGACACAAGAGAAAATACTTGAAGAAAAAATTTTTTGCGCTTTGACACACAACTATCTCACGTGTAAGCAATGTGTATTAGAGTGGTATAGCGCTCGCTTTTGGTAAGAGAGACACTGCTGAGTTCAATTACGCCCCGCGGACCAGATTTTGTCCGTGTGGACATATTCATAACATATTCAATTGAATTATTCATTCTCAATTGTTCAGTAGAGATTATAGTTTCTCATTTATTAGTCAAGAAAAACAATGAATCATGATTCTTTTGAATAATACAGTAATTCAACCGATGTAGGCGTAGCAATTTTGAACTGTGAGAATGATTATTTGCTCACACTCCTTCAGGCGTACAAGAATGCTCGAGACTACGACAATGTAGTGAGAATGCTTCTCGACCATCTCAACATGCCCGAAGAAGCGGTCATGATGGTGAGAGAGAGCCGCTCCACCGAGGGAGCAAAGCTGGTCGCGAAGTTAGCTGTTCTCTTTGCTTTCTGGTTTTTATAGTTTGTAGCCGTCTAGAATATCCAGTCGTTCAGTTCAACAGGGGTCTGTCACTTAATACAACCTTTCATTTGAAAGTTTGATACTAAACATCGTAAGTTTTCTTCGATGATACGGCAATAAAAAACATTGTTATTGTTTCCGATTCTTGAAAAAGCTCTGTTCTACATTTTTGTTTAATTGAGAACAACATCAAGTTTTATATTTCCAAGAATAAAAAGTTTATAATTGCGAAGAACATCGGTGCTAGTTTCCAGATTCTTCATGAAACTAGGCGACCACGCAGCTGCCATTCACTTCCTCGTCATGTCACAATGTCATCAGGTACAATGACATTCGCAAAAACAAATGTATAACACCACTTAGCTGTTATGTCAAAAATCTGAGAGGTATAATAACCACGCACGGAGTATAGTACAACAAAGATAATAAGTTGAAGTGAAACATGGATTATCTTGTTCTTCTTATTGTGGAACAGAGTTCAATCTCATTATTAAGGAAGCTTATCATCTGGCAGAGTCTTCTAACAAAATGGAAGAGTATGCGGAAGCACTTGGAACCAGTCAGTTCTAAACAGCCTTCAAAAAACTAGTATCAGAACAACCAGCTTTCCTAGATGACATGTATCTCACTTGAGTGTAGTTAAATTGATCTGTGCCACATTATAGTATTATTCATCCGAAATTTGACTCCCGACCCGAGCAGAATAACGTAAACTGAAGGGATGATTGAGTTATTAATTCGAATTGTTTCATCACGGCGGGATGATTTGATGAAGATCAAATCGTATGATGTCAGGAGATTGATAGTAGGATGAAGTTTTATTATGTTGTATTGCTTGCAAATCTCTTACCCTCTCCCTCTTTTAACGGTAACTAGTGGCGACCTAGTGAGCAACCAGCTTTTAAATTACCAATTCTGGGTTTAAGATCTAAAAAAGGCGAGTCCTGCCTCTAGGCGAAAGATAAGCGCAAAAAAGAAGTATTCACTACTTAGTCGATAACTAATTGTCAGTTTGAGGCTATATTGGGTAAAAAGCATTAGAAGACTGAATAAACTTTCTATGCATGAATCAAAATAATCTAGTGTTTAGTCGTTTTTAACTTACTTGATCAAAAAGGAGTTTTTTAATAAATTAAAAATAGTTCTTCTCTGAAAAAACTTTTTCCCCGAATGAGGAAAATTGAAGATGGCACGCCGGAGGAGTACTCTCAATTGGCTGAATATTTCCACGCCAAGGAGAAGATCTTGGAAGCCGGCCGCTATCACTACATGGCGGGCAGCTATAACATGGTATTGATCGAACTCTAAATATACAAAAGCTGATTTGCATAATTCAAAAACTCTAAGAAAGTGAAGCCATGTTAAGACAAAATTCAGACAAAGTTGTTTAGGCCTTCAAATGTGTCTCATATTGTGTGCGTGTGAAGCTAAGTGGGTAAGAGCATCGCCCGGATAGCAAAGGTCGTGGGTTCGGTTCCCGCCACACCACAAGATTTTGCACATGTCTCTACGAATAGTCCGCTTCTCTCTGTGGTATAAAAATCCGTTGCCTATAAACAGCGAAGTGTGTAGTATACTCATATTTACAGTTCACTCTACTCCTGGTCAAGAAAAAATTGAGACATCGATAAAGCGCGCTTGCGAACCGATAATAAATGTGTCCTCGGAAGTGTAATGTGTAGTAACACACGCCACTTCCAGTCCAAATCTAGCAGAAATGCTGGGTTCGATTCCGCTCAGCCTGCTAGCTTTTGGCCGTGAGATAATTTCAGGAGTTAAACTCTATTAAAGACTCATCGATACATTCTGTTGGAAGATTTTAATAATTGATCTGCATACCACGAGACAACCTGGTTAATAGTGAAGTACTGAATCGAAAACTGACAAAATTTCTGAATAATTACTCTCTAGTACATTATGATCACGGTAAGCTATCTAAAGCGAGTTTGCAATGGTGAGGTTACATGATTATGACGGAAAATTCTGTGTGATGGAATGTATAATATAACTTTCCATCATACATTACTCTAGATGATGCTCAATTTTTCTCATTTTCAAGTCGTTGTGAGGTGCACTATCTCGAGATACAACACTTTGTGAGAAAAAAACAAAAACCACATCTCAGGCGATGAATCTTCTACTATCACCCAGCTTAGAGGAAAATGCGGAAGCCGTGAATTTGGCTATCAGTTGCTGTACTGCTAGTAAGGACCAGACCTACTTCAAAAGACTCACTGAGTATCTGATGGGGGACACCGATGGAAGGCCCAAGGTTACTTCATCGGGGAAATTTACTTGGTTTCAGAAGATTGGAGCCGAAAATCGGAGGTTAAAGGTATATACTACATATGTTTAGAAAATTATCTAAGCTTAGTTTAGAATAGACTTTTGTTTTAGTGCGCTGATGCTTTCATTCATTTGCTATTTAAAAGGAATGCCTTCATTTACAGAGAGAAATTCGTTAATAGTACCAACAAAAGTTTCTTTGTGGAAGGTGCTCACTTATTCAATCAAATAAATACAATATATTTCATGTCCGGATGAATCATATTAGATGCACAAATAACTCATAGCTGATGTATGAAGAAACTTCTTTGGTGAAGATGAAAATGAAAAGCTGATGTCTTAAGGACCCTCGTTATATCTTCCGGATGTTCGTCGCTTTTGGTATGACCAAGGAAGCGGCAAAGACGGCGATTGTTATCGCCAAAGAAGAGCAATCAAAAGGACAGTACAAGTTGGCGCGGGATCTACTCCTAGCCATGTATACGGTAAATTTTATTCAAATTTATTTCTGTCCATCAGAAAATCATTTGGCGGGAATGAGGTAATATGGCGAATGTCATAACAGCATATTGTGAAAGATCAATAGATACCGAAGAATAGTTCGTTGATATTTGTTAGTAGAAACGGGAATAGGTCAGCCGGTGGAGCTGCATGAGATGGGTAGTCATTATAGAAAGGTCGGAACTTTGCAGATAGAAAACGACACTTTCGAAAGGTTGAAAATCGGGAAAAAGGAATGATATTTCGCTGGAGATCTTGCCACTACATCAGCATGTCTCGCGTCTAATGGAGCGTTAGAATTCAACCTTTCACTTTGCAAAGTTAAATTTCGGCAAAGTGATCCCGTTGAACGCTCCAATGTCTCACCACGAATTACCTTGAAAAGAAAAATGGATTACGGTATAACTTTTATAATAACTTTTACTGTTGGACGTAATTTTTTTATGAATTTTACAGAAAAATCGTCGCTTTGTCTTGGAATGCATGTGTTCTTTCCTTTTATCGTAGTCCATGTTTCTTTTCACGGTAATTCGTGGTGAGACATTGGAGCGTTCAACGGGATCACTTTGCAGAAAATTACTTTGCAAAGTGAAAAGTTGAATTCTAACGCTCCACAAGTCTTTTCACATAAGAAAAAAACACATTTACTCTTTCAGGACTTACACAAAAAAGGCCTTAAGGTTCCCCAGCAAATGGATCGTTCCCTCATGTACATCCACTCTTATCTAATTCTGGGTGTTAGTTCGAACATTTAAATTGTCGAGTTTTCCTAAATAGATACTAAATGTTGAGAAGTTATTCATTTTTATTGATCTTTAAAAAATATTGCTACACTTTGCAACCCTTCCAGGGTAGCTAAGCAAAAAAAGACCTTCTTCTTCTTCTTCTTCTTCTTCTTCTTCCTAGCGTTTATCCCGCCGCCGGGCAGGGTCCGCTTTGTAGACTGCACCACGCCATTTCACCCGATCAGCTGCGTCTTCAGTCTTCAGCCCGGTCGTGTTCATGTCTACTTCGATGCAGTCTCGCCACCTAGTTTTGGGTCTGCCTCTGGGTCTTTTGCCCTCTACTTCGAGGTTCCAGGACGATTGAGAAACGGAATGGGGATTTGATCTTATCACGTGCCCGTACCATCTCAGCCTTGACTCTCGAAGCTTTTCAGATATAGGGGCGATGCCCAGACGATCTCGGATGGTTTCATTTCGCACCATGTCTAGACGAGTGAGTCCGAGGCTCCATCTCAGCATTTTCATCTCCATAACATGCAGCATCTGTATAGTCTTTGCTGTGCATGGAGAACATTCGAGGCCGTACAACGCTACTGGTCTGACAACTGATCGGTAAATTTTACTTTTCAGTCTGTCAGGCATTCGCTTGTCGCATAGTACACCGGTTGATTCTCTCCATTTGAGCCAGGCAGCATTGACTCTCGCAGCAACTGTAGCCTTGGGGTCTAGGTCTGCGGTGATGTAGAATCCGAGGTACTTGAAGCCATCCACTTTCCGGAGTTCGGTGTTCTTGACTTTGATGGTATTCGAGGTATTCGAAGTACTTTTTCCCATTTCCAAGTACACAGTCTTTTGGAGGTTTAGTCGTAGACCATAGTCACTGAAGCGTTCGTTCCACTCTCCTAGCTGTTTCTCCAAGTCCTCTGTTGTGTTGGAACATAACACAACGTCGTCAGCATACAGTAGAGTTTTCGGAGGGCTTGTTTGTAGATCTCTGGTGATCGTGTCCATTATCAGTATAAAGAGCAGGGGGGAAAGGGCGGAACCTTGATGAACTCCTACAGCAACCTTGAATGACTCCGAAGTACCCGCTGGACTTCTCACGGTACTTCTAGAGTCAGTATACATCATTTGAATCCATCTTATGTACTCTTCTGGGACTAGGTGGTCTCGAAGAGAGAACCATATCAGCTCATGAGGCACACGGTCGAAAGCTTTCTCCAAGTCAAGGAAAGCGCAATGGACTGACTTCGCCTTTTCCCTGTGTTTCTCTAGATAAAGACGAATGGCGAAAATAGCATCTGTTGTTCCACTTCCTTTGACGAAGCCACACTGATTGACGGTTGTGCTTACAATTTTGCGGAGCCGTGCTTCGATGATCTTTTCCAAGAACATTGTGGTATGAGGAATGATTCTTATCGGCCGGTAGTTGGAGCATATTGTGACATCTCCTTTCCCTTTGTAGATGGGTATTGTAGATGATCTACTCCAGTCTTCGGGATACTCCAGGCGAGCAGTGGCTTTTTGAAAGAGGGTCGTAAGATGGAAAAGTCCACAATCACCTGCGAGTCTCCATGCAGAGGCGGCAAGATCATCTGGCCCACATGCCTTTCCGTGCTTCATTTTCTGAAGGGCTTCTCTTACTTCAATCTCTGAGATGGTGGGAACTGGTCCTTCTACTGGTAGGGACAGCGGGACGGGAGGGTGGTCGAACTCGATGTTCGAGATTTCCTCGAAGTGTTCTCTCCATCGCTGACAAATTTCGACATTGGATCGGAGGAGTATGCCGTCCCGGTTCTTGATTGTCCGCACGTGAGAAAGGTCTTTTGCTGCTGTGGCTCGTGCTTTGCAAATCCGGAAAATTTCCTTCTCTCCTTGAGGCGTGTCGAGCTTACTGTAGATTTCTTGGATGGCTGAGGAGCGTGCCTTCGCTACGGCTCTCTTAGCTTCTCTCTTCATACATAGGTACAGAGCTCGGTCAGCTTCGGTTCCGGATCGTTTCCATTGCTTGAGAGCCACTTTCTTCTCCTTGACAGCAGTTTGAACGTCTTCGTTCCACCACCATGTCTCCTTGTCTACAATGCGTTTGCGACCTGGTTTTGTTAAGCCCAGAGTGACTTCTCCTACCGCCTTCATCTTGTCTCGAACGAACCTCCAGTGCTCCTCAATGGAGTCAGGGAACGTTTTTTGGAGAGTGTCCGGGGATAGGGCGAGAAGAAGCTGATGCATGAAGCGAACCTTGTTGTCACGTACCTTCCACCATTTTATCCGAGAAACTTCGTTCAGAGGCTTTACGTTGCATTGCTTCTGGGAAAATCGGAGATCGATTATAACTGGATGGTGCTGCGAGGAGACGTTATCGCTCGGAATCACCTTGCAATCAGTGATGAGTCTCAGATTGGTTCTTTGCGTCATCCAGAAGTCGATTTGGGTTTTCCTTCCACCACTGCAATACGTGGTGAGGTGAGACTCTCGTTTGCAGAAGAAGGTATTGCAGATGGAAAGATCGTGCTCTTCGGCAAAACTCAAGATTCGCTCTCCTTCTGCATTCGGCAAACCATAGCCGTTGCCTCCATGAGCTCTCTTATGGGCTTCGCATCTTCTTCCTACGTGCCCGTTGAAGTCTCCTCCGATCATGAGAGTTTCTTCCGGAGAGCATTTTCTGATGACGTCATCGAAGTCTTCCCAAAACCCGTCTTTCTCGGAGTCCCTGCATCCTGCCTGCGGTGCGTAAGCACTGACTATTTTGAAGAGTTTGCCATTGCATTCCAAGGAGATGGACATCAAACGATCTGAGATTCGACAAACTTCCGTGACGGATGTGGCAAGGTAGGAGGCAGCGATAATTCCGACGCCATTGCGGGCTGCTGATGAAGTATTGCCCGAGTACCACAGCTTATACCTCCCGTCGAGCTGCTTTGCTTTCCCTCCTTTCCACCTAGTTTCCTGGAGGCATGCCAGATGTACTCTTCTTTTTGCCAGCATGTCACAGACTTCCATGGACTTCCCCGAGAGACTTCCGACGTTCAAGGTAGCTAGTCGGAGGCGTGTAGGCACTGCTTATTGATTAATTCGAGGACGCGGCCTATTATTCCTCGAAGACCCTCGCATATTTCTCACGTCGATCGGGATTCGACGCGCGTCGCTTGAAGGGGACGCCCTAGCATTGGGGTTACTCTGATGGTGCATCTTGGGGGGATGCGACGGTTTCTTCATAGACCGGCTTGTCGCACGAACATCCAAGTCGATAGTTCAGCCTGACGTCCGTTTACGACCCTTTGGGCCACATAACCCGGGATTTTGGGCTATGTGGGCTAGAGGTTATTTTTTGGACACGCCTCTTGACCGTGTCCCTTAGGCCAGTGAGATAACAGTGAGCGAGCATTTTATAGGATGTGGGCTGCCCAGTTCCCACACCCACCCGCGACGCTCACTAGCCTAAGCCCCTCTTTGGTCAGCCATGGCAAAGCCACCAAGTCTCCCATCCGCCTGCGGGAGAGGCCCCACATACGCCATCGGGGTAATCAGCGCCCCACATACGCCATCGGGGTAATCATCGGTAAAAGCAAAAAAAGACCGCTAGGTCAAAAAAGATTGAGCAAACAATAGGTGCGTTTGTGTGCATATAATTAATTCAGGTTTTTTCTAATTATCAATTGGGTACAAAAGAGACGTCTACCTATTCCAGTGACACGTCTACCTATTTTAGTGGGACATCTACCTTTTGTACCTATTTTAGTGGGACATCTACCTTTTGTACCTATTTTAGTGGGACATCTACCTTTTGTACCTATTTTAGTGGGACATCTACCTTTTGTACCTATTTTAGCAAAACTTCTATCTTTTTTGAGCTTATCGTCTACATTTTGAGCAAAAAGTCTACCTACATATTAAAAAACTTTCAAAAATAATGAAACGTTTACCTTTTTTGTGACACGTCAATCTAATTTTAAAAACACTTGCAAAGTGAATAACTTTCAAAAAATCTTTTTTTTTCTCTGAGAAATGTAGATGCTTTCATTTCTCATCGCAGACAAAAAAGTATGGAAAATATATTTGAAAATACACATATACATTTGAAAGTATGACTATTCATACTTATGTATAAAGTATAAAAGTATGATTAGGCGTGCATATAATTATGAATGAATGATTGAACTATAGTTCAATCATTTTTCATTTTAACCAGGCGTCACTGCCTTTAAACTTTGTGACTTAGCATTTGAAGATTAATTATGAATGGTAATATTTTATAAGTATGAATAGCCGTACTCTCATATGTATATGTGTTCTATTCCATACTTATTTTTTGGTGTGCGTTGTGAGCGTCTTAGTGAAAAACTCACTTGAAGGAGTAAAAACTTTGCTTATCTCATCACTTTTCTCAGCTATGCGGATAACTTCTCTTTCTCAATTCGTTCCTAATTGTCGAAATGCAAAACATGTAAGCCTACCTAGTTCCCTAGGTCCGTTGCAAATATAAGTATTTTTTGTGTCCCCGAGTCATTCTCTTATTTTCTTATCCTTTTTCTTATCACACTATCGCACGGAATAGCAATATGTCCCCGTCGTGTAATGGTAACACGCGCTGTAATGGTAACACGCGCTTTGAGAGATGGTTCGGGTTCGATCCCGCCCGGTGGACTAGCTTTTTTGTGCGTTAGTTCAATCATTTGTCATCTTAACCAGGCATCACTGCCTTAGAACTGTGTAACTTATCATTTGAAAATTTTGTTATCCTGTTAGCATTTGAACATTTGAACACTCTTGTAAACCCCCTTTTCCCACCCCTTCCTAACTCGTTGCTTATTGAAATTTATTTATTGGGTTAAGAATTTTTTCATTGAGGTCCGTGTTCAACAAAACCATACCTTGATTTAAATTACTCATCTGAAAAAAAACAGAGGAAAAGCAAAATGGCTAGTTGCAAATATTTTAAAATTAGATTGGCGTGTAACAAAAAAACAGTTTTTTGGGAGAAATTTCATTGAATTAGGGAGACGTTTTGCTTAAAAAAAAGATAGAAAAAAAGAAGATTGGCTCAAAAAAGTGGAAGTTTCGCTGTAATAGGTTGACGTGTCACTGATTCAGGTAGACGTTTCTTTCAAAAAAGGTGAAGTTTTTTTCGAAAAAGTTAGACGTTTCTCTAAATTAAGTTGACGTCTAATTCAAATAGGTAGAATTGTAATTGGCGTCCTTGATAATGCTGACATGGGCAGATTCACATAAACAAATGTTTATACCATGTTCTTCAAAATTCCCTTTTTTTTAGTCCATGATTCGTCGTAACGAGACGATGCAAGCAGCCCGCATGCTGATACGAATAGTTGATAATATCTCCCGCTTTCCGAAACGTAAGTCGGCTTTGAAATAATATTTAAAAAATAAAAAAATTAATTTCGACTTGCTTGTGTAGTCATGTAAGATCAACATCATGTATAGTCATGAGGAATTAGAACTTTGTATAGTAATGAGAAATTAGAACCATATATAGTCATGAAAGATTAGAATTATCCATCAGTCAAGTCAGTAACTATTGAAGTCAACAAAAAGTCAGTTTGTTATGATGAAGTTGAAAGACTATCATTCATTGATTAAACTACAACACGGACAAAAGCTACTTCACGGCACGAAATCGAACCCAGCCATCTATCTCTCACCGAGAGCGCCATTACGTAACCAATCCTACTACCAGATATCGTCAAAATCCTCACTTCTGCTGTCGTCATGTGCTCTAAAGCCGGCCTCAAGCAGGCCGCGCATAACTTCGCTGTCCAACTCATGAAGCCAGAGTACCGCACGCAGATTGACGTCAAGTACAAGAAAAAGATAGAACAGATCGTAAGGTGAGTTATTAGGAGCTTCGCCTTGGATTTCTGCGTCCTTATTTTTGAACGTGTAAAAGCAAGCTTGTTTTTTATACTATAAAAGATATAGATAGATAGCAAGAGTAAGAGAGAAAGAGAGCGAGAGAGAGAGACAGAGATATAGACTAAAGAGTGAGATAGAGTGCGAGAGAGTTATTAAATGAGATGAAGAGAGATGGAATTATATTCGGTGCGCCTCGGTGAGAAAATAGCCTCGGTTTTAAAAATCTTTTTTAATAATTATTTATCAAGTCAAAAAAGAACCTCAATCAACAAAGTATGATCCATCATGGTTGAGTATGTGTTGCCATCTCGTGGGCAGATGGTGGATGCCCTTGTGGTAGAACGACGGAGAGAGCGAGTTGAAGAAGTTTTGCAACCATGATTTTACGTCACCTTCGTTCTCAATTTTTTGCTTTGCGAGATGGTTCTGCATGTACCGGAATAGGACGGTAATCAGAAGGTGCCATGTTGGGCGAGTACGCTGAATGAGGCATCAACTTCCAGCCCAGATCCAACAGCTTCCGAACCGTTTTTTCGCAATGTGAGGTCGCGCGTTGACATGTAGGAATTGAATCCTGGCGCTCTCTTCGCCTTGGGCCACTATTGCTTGCAGCACCCTGTCGAGTTGTGCACAGTAGACATCTGCTGTAACAGTCATACCGTTAGGTAGCAACTCCCAATACATATACGACACCGCGTGAGTTCCCCAAAACACACAGCATCGCCTTCATCGGGTGCATTCCGAATTTCGGAATCGCTTCTCGCTGCTCGCCCTCGCTGAGCCACTGGCGCTTGCGCTTAACATTGCAGTAGGTCACTCACTTCTCGTCTCCAGTAAGCAATGTGTTCAACCACTCGTCTTTTCTTTTGTAGCAGAGAATTGATGCAGCCGCGACTCGTCGGTTCCTGTCGAGTGACCTCAGGTCGTGTGGCACCCATTGCCCGAGCTCGTGAAACCGCTCTCGATGATGGTGTGAGAGATCTCGAAGTGCCCTGCAATCTTGTAGCAAGTTCATTTGGAATCGGCTTCGACGAAATATCGAAGATCCTAATGATCGAGCTGGCGAGGCCGTCCTGGACGGTCCCTGTCTTCCAGCGTGTTGTCGCCTTGCTTGATTCGATTGAACCACGCCTGGCACTGAAGTTCACTGAGGCATCCTTGCCCGTAAGCCTGACATAATTTTCGATGTGCTGCAGCAGCGCTCTCGCCCAGCTTGAAGAAGAAAAGAAAAGACTCCCGTAGTATCAGTTTGTCGAGCTCGCACCGTTCAGCCATTTGAAAAGCTAATAGAATGAGACGAGAGAGAAAAAACTAGAAAGTGAGAACTTCATACATATACCTTTACTGAAGAAAGTTCTTGAAAAATACGGGAAAAATAGACTTTCTTAGAAACCGAGACAATTTTCTTCCTCACCCAATAGATGCAGAGAGATTGAAAGAGAGAGAGCGTTAGAGGAAAAAAATGAAGAAGAGAGAGAGAGAGAGAGAGAGAGAGAGAGAGAGAGAGAGAGAGAGAGAGAGAGAGAGAGAGAGAGAGAGAGAGTAGGCAAGAACTTAATCAGTTCTTTAACGACTCCAAAAAATCTGTCAGTTCTTCAGAAAGGCAAAGAGTGATGTTTCGGATGAGGAAGAAGTCCGTGATCCGTGCCCTCGATGCAGCCATCCCCTGCCGCAGACTCAGTTAACTTGCCTCGACTGTAAGAGCGAGCTGCCCTATTGTATTGTTACGGTTCGTGTGTGTTGGAATGCTATAACATATGATTAGATTGAGCGCTTAGCAAATATTCTGACTTGATCGTGAATTATGAAATTATTCTCCGTTCATTACGCAATCGCTTCATGAGCTAAGAGAGCAAGGCATTTCAGCCTTCCATAGAGCTTTATCGCACAAGTTCAAAATTAAGCATTTTCATGTTTTGGTAGTAAGAATAAAAGATTTTGAGATGGTTTGAGCTTCAACGCTCAAATTCCAATTTCTGCAGGGAGCCGAGTGGGTTTTTGGTTCTAGGGTCGTCATGTCGTAGCAGAAGATTTCGCGCTTTGTCCAACATGTGAATTTCCGGGGATCTACTCAGAGTTCCGAAAGTAAGTAAATTCCCTAAAAACGAAAGGAGAGATATAGCAAAAAGAGAGAGACTAGAAGAGATGGAGGGAGAAAAAGAGAGCAGAGAGAAAGATAAAGATACAAAAAGAGATATAAGAAATAGAGATAGAGAGAAATTAGGAGCATAGAAAGAGATTCAAAGAGAAAGAGAGAGTAGGCAGTTGATCATGGCGATCCCCAGGCTTATCTCGGCCAAAGAAGCCTGCCCGATGTGCGGATGCCCTCTGGATGATCTCACTTCTGCAGACGCCGAGCTCTTTTTCAAAAACGAGTTTGGCAAGGCCGAGATGGAATTGAAGCTTGACCCGGCATAATAATCATTTGACTTTCAGCTTCTTACGGTAACTTATATTGTTTTCTCTTTCTTCGATTGTCCTCTCAGTTTTCTATCTATTTTTTCAATTGCCCTCTTTATCTTTTCCTATTTCTGTTTTATCTCCTTCTCCTTCTTCTCCCTGTCTTCTCTCTTATCTTCATCTCTCTCATTTATTTTCTTTTTACTTTACTATATCTTTTTTCTTTTTCTCTCTCTGCCTTCTCTTTTTCTTCGTTCCCTTTACCTTCTCTTTTCACTCCACAGTTTCCCCCTTCACATTCTCTTTTCTTTGTCTACCCTTGTTCTCTCTCTCTCTCTCTCTCTCATAAACAGTTCCCGATTTTGTACAGCATTTATGCATATGTTCTCCTAATTTTTTTGCTATTGAACTGGTGAATTGAAATTTAACAAAATGAGTTATGTATTCCAGCCTCAACTAAAATTTTTAAGCCAGACTGTCCCATACCCCTGATCATATCTTTCGAAATGTATTCCTTGTTTTTGAAATGATTCAAGATCGCAATCCGTTCTCCCAATGTTTTCAGAAAATGTATGAAAAAAGTCCCGAAAGTATAAAATGTAAATCTTCGAAGCATTTGTTGATTTTTTTGCAAGACAAAAACATTCTTTTTTAAAACAAAACCTTTGAATGTCTTCAAAAATTCATTTCGAGAATAAGAATCGAAAAGCGCATCAACTATTAACGTGGAAACTAGCTCGATTTTTCGTTATATCGATATAGCGGTTCCCACCCATTACGACATGAATATAATCTTGCTAGAGCTGAAATCTCAAAAATTTATAAATACTATTTCTCCTCACATAAATTGGCCCAGTAATACCGTAATATATATAATACCGTAATATAAAGAACTTCTGTGCACACGAAATCCTACGAGAATGGTTAAAATGGATGAACGGAGAACCAAAAAATGTGACTGCATATCGGAAACATTAAATCTACAAGGTTGCTCTAGCCACCTGTAACAAATGATCATACTCTCTTTTGCGTAAATAATATCTAAAACTCCTGATATGACTTTGTAATGTTCTCGAGGCATGAATACGTCTTAAATGTCTAGTTTTTTACACATTCGCTCACTCTATTATATCATAATTTTCACACAGATTTGACTATCGCCAGTTAAAAAAATGTATACCAGTCAAATAGGTATCAAAAATACTTTAAATGTGGCAGAGAAAGATGACATTTAATTAAAACACTTCTATTCTTGTCAGCAAATGGTTATGTAGCGCGAGGCATAAGGGCATGCAATAAACATTAGTATACTGGAAACGCCCATATAATTACGACTGATTAGCTCTGTGAGGTATTTTGAGGCCTGGAGAGCACCTGGTAAAAGCCATTTTCTTAAAAGCTCAAAAGAGCTATAGTCTTTTTGCAGGAGAAAAATCGGACGGGTCACCAAATTGGTGGGTAGGTTTTTGCTGAAGGATAGCAAGTTCGAACAATGAAACCATGTAAATAACCCGGTTTTCAACGAAACAAACACACAGTTATGCTTTTTGCACATCAAGATTCAACTTCATACAAATTTTTTAAAGAAAAACTTTTTTCGTTCACTACATATCTCTTTTATCTCAAAAGTTATCACAGATTCGCTGATATCAAACAATGTTTTTCTTTTTGATCCCAAAACGCAGTTTCTCTAGTTCTAGAACCTCTACACAAAAAAGGATGAGTTTGGGAAAGTATGCTAAAAAGGCATACATGTGATTCATGAATAGTAACACTTTGAAATTATTCCTGCGCGTAAGTATTAAAGTATGCTTGAGAGGCATACAATCAATGTATTAATGGCATACTTTTGAAAGTATGCCTTGGTGGCTTCTCTTCCTTTTCTTGGCATTTCTCCAATTATCAAACCCGATTGACTTAGGTTGCTCTATATAGACTTATCATCTCGATTACTTTATCAGGGTGAAGTTCACATACGAATCGTATCGTGTAATTCATTCCACCCAGCCTTTCTGGAAGGAAGTCATTGAGAAAAAATTTGATTGTGAAGCGCTCCCCTTTAAAAAGGCCCTTTGGGAACGCCTTTTGGGAAAAAATCCCCTCCGGGAAAATCAAAAACAAAGAAATTTTTTGAATGGAAACTCAACAAACAGCATACTCTCAAAAGATATTTAGCATACTTTCATTGTATAGACAGCATACTTTCAAAGTATTTCATTCATACATTGATTGTATGCCTCTCTAGCATACTTTCATACTTACTAAGCGCAGGAATAATTTTAAATTATATAGTTCCATTCTCATACTTTCGAATGTATGACTTTTTTGTGTGTAGTATCAAAACTTTTTGACACTCCTTTTCCCAAAGGATTGGATCGATTTTCAATCGTTCCAATCAAATCCACCCGGTCTCTCGCCTTCTTCCAGGGGAGCTGGTTGTCGCTCTTCGAACAGATACTTCAGAACCAGAGGGGTTTCTAAGAGTCGGATACCTGAAAATACAGAGAAATGATGAAAATGTTCTTCCTTTGGAGTTCGTAGTTAGACCGAGAAAAAAAAAGAGTAATTCAAAAGTAGAAACAAATCGGAAAATCCAGAAATAAAAGAGACAATCGGAAGTAGAGTTAAGGTATTTTCAATTAGACAAAAATTGACAAGTTATAGATTCGAAACACATGCCATTTATAGAACAATCGATCACAAAAGACCCAGAATTTTCAGACCTTACTTAATTTTCAGACCTTACTTAATTTTCAGACCTTACTTAATTTTCAGACCTTACTTAATTTTCAGACCTTACTTAATTTTCAGACCTTACTTAATTTTCAGACCTTACTTAAAAAATAATCGAAGAAAAAAAAACCTTCTGAGGCCAAAGCCATAAATAATTACTAGATAATAACGCAAAAAAAAATCATTTTCACCTGTTTTTGGGACACACAACACAGTTCGCTAACACCGAAATCTCACCATTCTCTTGGCGGGGAAATACGTCCTCCAGAAAGTAATACATGTGGCCGCAGGCGATTCCTAAAACAATAATTAAAGAATAAAAACATAATTTAAATACAACAGAGACGAAAATTACTCCACGGGGCGGGATCGAACCTAGCCGTTTCTCTCATATCGGAAACGATCGGTCGGGTTACCACATCTCCAAAAGCATGTTGCTGATTTGTGCGTTTATGCTTTAAGATAGGCTTTATGGGCTCTCCTCCAAACCTAGGTGTGGTGCAGCGCGTGCAGATTTTTCCCTGCTGTCTCTTCGTGATGTCCTAACTCTCATTCTTCTCTGCTTGTCTGCTATCTCCATACGCTCTCTACACTTTTTTCCTTTTTTCGTTGACACTATCATTCACAAACCTTTGTACAACTCAGCCAAACAACTAATTCACAAACTCAGGAATAAAAGTTTCTCATATGTATGGTTTTTTTGCTGTTTAGGCTTAGGCAAAGATTACGCTAGCGAGGCTAAGGAAAGAAACCTTACGGCTTAAAAACGAGACCGTAAGATGATATGTGCGCGTTTCCAGCATTTTGCCGAATGTTAGAGACGCAGACCACACCTAATTTCAGAGCAGAACCGCCTAATGTCTTGTTATAACCACGCCTTTTTTTGCGATCATGAAGCAGTTAATCTCATCCTCTCATCATTAAACCGTATGCAGAGACTGTTGTTACTCGCAAATTCTCGATCCTCGCAAAAATCTCTCAACTTTTTCAAACTCACGAGGGCACAAAGAAAAAAACTGGTAGAGCTGAGGGTACTTTTTCGCTTCATCCGGTACTCGCGTCGCGGCCCCCTTCGCGCCGTACGGCCTCGTTAGCTAAGCCGTACGACCTCGTTAGCTAAGCCGTACGGCCTCGTTAGCTAAGCCGTACGGCCTTGTTATCGTAAACTTTTTCCTAAGCCTAAGCGTTTTTTAATGTAAAAATAACTTTTTAATGTAAACATAAAACGCGAAGGAACCGTGACGCGAACGCGACGCGAGTACCCGATGAAGCGAAAAAGTGCCGAGCTGAGCTTGTACGCTGAGCTTTTAAAAACTGAGCGCCTTTTAACATGAATATCACAATAAGACGAAAACGACCACTGACTTGTCTATCACCTGAGGAAATGATGAGAACACTTCCAAAACTTCTTAAAAGTGTTTGATTTCATCGTCTCACCCAGATGAGCATTTGTATATTTTTCTTATCACCAGCTGGTCGCTCTTTACTCTCACTTAACAGGTCCAGCAGCTGCTGTGAAGCCTCAAGCAAGAGCTTTTGCATTTGCAGACACATAATACCTTCCCCTTTGCCTCCGTTCTGCTCTATCCCGAGAGTAACTTCTACCATGTTTATCCTGATCCAAGGGCTATTCACACTCTATCTCTGCTTGATGACGTGTGTCTGCAGCAAGAAACACACCCGGCGCACCGAGAACTTCGACCGAGCAGCAACCCACCCAAAGAAGACTCCTTCTCAAGACCAAATGGCTATTGCCGGCGATAGTCCGGGAATTCCTAGCAAGGATGACAAGGGCACGTTACCCAGAATCTTAGATTAACATCTACTACTTTCGATGAGTGAAACTTATTGTACTTTTAGATTAACCCTTGCAAGAATTAGTTTTACTTCAAAAACAAGTATTAAATTTTTTTTTAACACCTTACAATTTACAAGTTTTGGATCGAAAACAACTCCTTTTCCGAAGTATTAGTTACTATGGGAAAATTAGCCTCACGAAAAATTTCAATTCAATGCAAGAATCAGTTAATTTATAAGACCATGTCCAAAACTGAATTTGAGATGATAAATTTAAGTTCTAAAAGTTATAAAAACGCAACTAAATTCGTTTTTTTTTTCTCCAAATTACAGACATTCAGAAGTCGCGTAGCGACAGCAGAAAAAGCAAGCAAGAAAACAACTATTCTAAGGTTACTTCTTCTGATCATTCAGTATGTAAACTCAAAAAAAAACAAAACAATTGCTCCAAGCGCGAAAACTCTTTGACAGTTACAAAAGTGATCTCCGAAATTTATCTGAGAACTTCTGAACCTGTAAACACTTTTTTCTCTTGTACTTTATACATATACTTCCGGTATCTTTTTTTTTCTAGCTCATCTCATATCCAGAGTTTACTCTGTCCGAAACAGCATTGTGATCCAGTACTCGACCCTAATTTATTATCTACCCTAATTTATTATCCACCCTAATTCATTATCCACATCAAGCATTCTTTAAGCCAACTGGTCACTAATAATCTTCGGGGATACCTTGGTTGGCCACCTATGATCTCCCACCATTAGTCAGAATTTTAAAAAATTGGTTCTTAGAGCAATAGATTCTAGAATAAAGACTAACTATTCATTTTCCGCGGTAACACATTTTGCACCGCAACAAATGTTGACCATTGGTTAATTGCCTGAAAATTTCAATAACCTAACGTTCTTTTGTCAATTTTTCGTTTTTTCCACTACTTTGGATGCGAAATGTCGCGGTGCGAAGTTTCATGAAACCTTTTTCAGCCCTTTCTTTAGCTCGTTTCTTATTTTTCCAGAAACAAACAGGTGGGCGAGCGGTCGTGGTCTTCAAATTCTCAACACTCACACTGACCTTTGTGGCCAACTACATCTTCTACTTAAGGGAAACGCAAAAATAACTTCCTGTTTGCAGAAAATACATCTAAAAGAGCCACGCACCTTCCGAACAGAGCCACCAACTCATCTCACACAATTACAAATCGCAGAAATCGAAGCTTTCTCCGATAGAATACACGAAATAACCGATTCAAAGCGAGGCATACCGGTAATCACATTGTCTACGCCTTTTAGAGTTTCAGCCCCCAATGCTCCACTTTGCGTCTATAAAATTGCTCTACTTTACCTTTATAGACCTTGTAATTAGCAATATGTCCTCAGTAGTTTGGTGGTAACTTGCTCGCTCTTGGTGAGTCGGAGACATACATAATATTCCTCGAGATAGTTCCCACCTCGTGGCAGGTTACGCGCTCCCCTCAGATGCGGGACAGGGCTACCCTGGTATAACCAGTGGCTGCGCGATGGTTCAGTGGCAGTGTGTGAGCAGCAGTGGGAAGAGTCAGATTCGTGCCAGATAACTAGCAGCATTTCTTAACCCCCTTGGTTTTGGTGGATCTTTCCGGGGTGGGAGTCAAACTCGGGACTCTTCGCACAATAGTCGAACACACTACCATTATGCCACGCCCTACCATAGTGAGTCGGAGACGCGCGTCATGGACTATATTTACTCCATGCTATACTTTAATCATAGTTTATTGTATTCCTTTTTGAAGAAAAAACTTGATGCTTGTTCAACAGATTCAATTCGCTCTCTGAGAAACTACTCTAATAAAATCTTTCAACATTTCAGAACAACTCTAATTATGCTCCTTCGGCTAAAACGGCAATTGATCTGGACAACAAGGAAATTTCCTTTCACCAATTTCAAACATAACTTGATTCAGTTTTGATGAATGTGCTGCTTTTTGGGTGCAGTTCGTAAATTATCACTTACTCAAATCGCATTTTGATTCATTTCATTCTTGAATATTTTACGTGTAATTGTATAACACGCAAAGCTTCGTCAAATTGTGATCTTTCGGCATAACAATCTGGGCAGAGGAAAGGGAATTTCGAAAAGAAAGCTTGTTTTTTTTCAATATGGATGTTTTTTAGTTTCTGATTGCTGCAATTGACTGCCAACCATTCGAAGCACAAGAACAAAGAGTTTTTTTCCTTAAAAAACAACAGAGATCCCTTAATCAGAATCTTATACTTTTTTCAATCTGTCGAGTGTTGAGTTCTCTCGAAACTTGGGAGAGAAAAAACGGATCAAGCAAGTTCAAGAGAAACGGAAAACACAACTATGAAGACAAAAACTTTTCTTATTATTTGGGCTCGAACCCCGACCTTCCGTCTAACCGGAGAAAGCTTGAACCACATTGTTACCAGCGCAGACTCCCCATGGTCTTCGACCTGAAGCTTACCCATGAAGTCGACCAGGATGTTGTTGCCGAGAAGAAGTGAGAAGAGCAGGAGAACCCACGGCAAGTAAGGAGCATTAAAGGATAGAACTCCGAAGAAGTTCATTCGGATTTGGGGATTCCGTCTGAAACAAACAAAAAAGTACAAGAGATGATAGCTTACCATAGGCACATGTTGGGAACTTCCACAAGAGCAACAAAAGTCATCGCACTTCGAGTGGAGAACTATCTAGAAAACAAATGAAGGTGAATGGATTACGAAATTCCGAAAAAATTTAAATTTTTTTGTGTAGTGAAATTTAATTTCGCTCTGGCTTAAGCTTTTAGGTAATTTTTTAACTGTGTTTTTTTCACTCAGGCTTAGGTGAAGGTTACGTTGACGTGGTCGTACGGCTTAGGAGCGATACCAATATGAGTTGAGCATGTGGTGGAATATACAAGTTACCCTGATTTTGTAATCCTTTCGCCTTCATTTGTCAATTGTCGTTGAATTACATGAAAAATAACAGAAATTCATTTATTGCGGAAGCCGCATAAGAGCTTCATGAAAAGTTCATGAAAAGGGGGGGGGGAATTCTTGGTAAAAAAAAAGTAACAGGCTAACTAACAAGAGTTTTTAAAACATGAGCAAACCAATACTATACCATGATAGACCAGTAAATAGTCTTGTTTGAAATTAGGGTTTCCTTATAACATGGGTTCAATCTCTTGTCTCGTTTTTCATTCCTTTGTTATTTCAACAAATAAGAATTCTGCTCGCCAGTCTCAACACAATACTGTATCTTGAACAGTTCACGTGGAATCTTCCGGCGATATATATAAATGAAAATTTGAAGAGGTTACTAAATCATTGTTCTGTACCTCGAGTCCATGAAATCGCTCTCACGGAGGCCTCAGCTAGGGAAATTAGTTTCACTAGAGCTGATGCAACTGTTTTTTGTAGGACCTCGAATCACTTAAATGTGTTTTTTTTTCTTCTGGAAATCCTCACATATCTCAGAAGTCAAACGCTTATATTAACCTGCTCCAAACATAAACAAGCATAATCGTGAAGGCCTGTCCGAGAAAGAGCATCTGAACAAAAATACCCGCGACAATCTGAAAAAAAACAATCTATGTTAAAAGTACTATGAAAGACCACTTTGCTTTGAAACCACTGAAGATCAAAAAAGATATCGCTTTGGTTGTGCTTTTTCATCTTCGTACTAGTTATTTTCTTGATTTCATACATATCAACAGGGCCGACTTTATCAGTTTGAAAAACATCATTCTGTTCATATTTCATTAAGAACTTCAAAGAGCTGATTCTGGAAGAAAAAAAAAGAACTAATAATCAGGAAAGACTGATTTTGGAAATAGTGACTCATAAATGATTAGAAACATTGCTCTCTCTCTCTCTCTCTTTCTCTCACTCCCTCTCTCTCTTTCTCTCTCACTCTCTCTCTCTCTCTCTCTCTCTCTCTCTCTCTGTTTCTGAAAGTTCCCATAATTAAAAACTGTACCAACCATGAACCCAGCTCCCAGTATGAACATGTACACAAAATCAGCTCTCCGCCCTCTGGAATTATTTAATTAATATTCTTTATTGTAAAGTTCTAAAGAATAAAATTTTTAAAGCACTAACGTTATTTTGAATTATATAAGAAGATACTGCATGAAATGCTACCTTTCATAGGAATAAAGCCACCTTTCTGCTTGTTTCAAAGACTTTTATGTCGCAAAAGATCATGAGTCTGATTTAATTTATCGAATTTTCCCTTTTAACTGCAAATTTATAAAACATGTCATAAGTAAAAGTGGAATGAATTGTTAGATATAAAATTCTTTCAAAAGAGTAAGATATTGTTCTATAACAATAAAATAAGTCTATTCCCACTAAAACAACAATTTTTTACGTCGTAAAAGATGTTGTTGTTTGCCCATAGGTCCTGTCGAGGGTAGTCCTTTGGGATAGGTTGGTGAGGATCCTTTTGAGTCCAAAGAAATTTTCTCCGTCTACAATCGCACCGCAGTCAGCGATCCTCTTCGCGATACCCATTCGTTAACCGGAGAAGGGCAAGAGGCTATTTTACCGGCGTCTCGACTCGCCATTACAAAGTATAGGGGAGTATCAGCTGATGTTTTATCCGGTGGCATGCCCAGGCCAGTCTGGCATCGCCCACTTTTGACGAACTATACTATCCATACCTCGTAAAAGATAAAAGAAAGTACTAGTTTCGTACAGAAAGATAGATATCGATTGATCAGTAGATCATCCAACCTGAATGAGCCTTCCTCGAGCATCTGACAATAGCGATAAGTGAAGATCATATTGAAGACAAATGAGAAGCCGAAAGACCCGAAGAAACAAAAGGAAGACAACAAACGCCAGAGCTGCAATTCTCTTTTCTCGGAACTCTTGAAAACAAACCTCAGATAAATCTCTACAAAAGGCTTTTTCTTACCATCCATAAATTAAAGAAGTAGATCAATACGAAGAGTGATGAGATAACAGCACGTTTTAGAGAAATACTAATTACATAAAGAAAATAAAGAAATTTATACAAACAGATTAAACATTTCTATCTTGAAAATTCCTAAATATCGTGCATAGTCTTCACCCGCAGTGCGGTTGACAGAAACATAATACCCGAAAATCAAGATAATTTGCTTGCACTCACCTGTAATTGTCTAACGATAAGATCCCAGTTGAAATATAGGTGGAATGGTGTCACAAATTCCAATTGCTGCAAATGAAGATTTTCATTTCATAGCTAATCTGATCCTTCATTCACCTTGGGGAAATGTCACCGTGCATCCTTACTTCCAATTTCCCATCCTCGCGACTATAAGTCTTGCGGAGCGTTAGAATTCAACTTTTTACTTTAAAGTAATCTCTTTGAATGCTCCAATGTCTCACCACGAATTTCCGTGAGAAGGAAAATGGACTGCGGTATTTCTTATATAATAACTTTTACTGTTGGACGTAACTTTCTATGAATATAAAAATACCGTAGATCATTTTCCTTCTCACGGCAGTTCGTGTTGAGTCATTTGAGCATTCAACGAGATAACTTTTTTTTAAATTCATAACTTACATACTCCGCTGTGTATCATGTTGTCTGACCTTTTTTTTGTCTCTGAAACCTTTCTCTTTATCTCTGCTTTACTGAGATAAAGTTTACGCTAACGAGGCCATTCGACTCAGGAACGAGACCGTGTCAAACAACTAATCACAAGCTAACAAGACATTCAACTCAGAAACGAGACCATATCAAACAACTAATCACAATTTAAAAACATAATTAAACCATGAAAAAATATACTCAAACTATTGTGAACACAAATAATGTATTTGAAAACTGTCCATTATAAACTAAATAGCTCAACAGATTTACTTGAACTTCTCGATTTACACGTGAATGTTTTTAAATTTCAGCTTTCTGGTTCTCCTTAGCCACGGTAACTGCAAAATCTCCAGTATTAAGGATCACTGCGAGTTGAATCTCTAAACATTCGTTAAAAATTTTTTGTTATCATCTATAAATCAGCGTTAATTATGTTTCACTGCTGTCGAATTTTGAAAAATGTTTGAGAGAAAAGATAACAAAAAAAAAAGTTTGCGCTCCTAATTAGCTCAAGCTGTGCTTAAAAACGTCCTCAGACTTCAACACCAGCGATCTTTCAAACATAATGAATGCCAAACTACGGACCACTGCGAGGGTTGTTAGGACACAAGCAGTGGTGTAGGCCCGAGTCACTGGGGGCATCTCAGTGTAGGCTTCCAAGATAGTATTCATCTCAACTGTGCACAGACTTCAGCCTTCAGATAATTACGAGGGAAAAAAGCGTTTTGGACGACAAAGCACTCAAACAGGAAGTGAAGTGAAAGAAAGAGGACTAGATAAATTGAAAGTGGAAAGATAAAAAGATAGAAAAAATATTAAGAGCGAGAAAGAAAGAGTGAGAAAAAGAGTACAATTATAACTTCTCTACGTTGTTTGTATGTGTCAACATGAGCATTCAAGTAAACATTGAGGAAGAGAACCTTCTTCCAAGTTTCAAAAGTCTTCCAGTTTCCAAGAAAACAGCTAAGCTTATAGCTTTATTTGACGCCGATCAACAACAAATCATCGAACGAAATAACAACTCATTCACCAGATTCTCTACTTTTAACAACTATAACTTTCGAAGAGATTCAAACTATAAATATCTAAACATGCTCTAGATGCGCGATGCTTGAACTTGATAACAAAATGGCAACAACTATTTCAATTTCTTTAGATTATCATAGTATTTTTTAAACTTTCATTTTTTGTGATATTACAAACTTGAATTTTCATTTTTAAACTTATTTTCAATTTTATGTTTTAATCATAACGTTGAACCGGACGCAAGACTGAGATAAATAGAGAGAGAACAACAGTACTACATTATAGCCCTTCAAAGAATCAATGAGACCTACAAGGCTCAGTACCTCTTCTAAAAGTATCAATATTTTCTGGATAATAAAGTATTTCCTCGAAAGTTCTGTACCACATAAATGACTCAGTAAGTCTCAAGGGACCAATATCTTTTTTTAACCAATATCTCTAGAGTAGGTCAATACTCCCTTCAAGGACCAATATACACTCATGCAGGTCATTATCCCCTCAAGGGGTAAGTATTGGCGACTTCTCAGCCCCTGCTAATCTCGACAAGAGTTCATTGAGTCGGGGAATCATTTTGCGGCTTTCATTCATCAATCCGGCCGTGATCAAAGCATTGTCGTACACCTGCCAACAAGGAAAATTTTACTGGATTAGTTCTTCTTTTTTGAATCACTTTTCTTCCTCGCACGCATAGGTAACCAGAACTGTTGAGAATTTTGAAAAACAACCGTTCTTCGAGAGATGGAGTCTGAAATAATGACTAGATATCTCTTCTCCGCTCTTTACCTCAAGCTCGCTTCTCATTATTCAAGACTCGCTTCTCATTATTCCAGACTAGCTTCTCATTATTCCAGACTAGCTTCTCATTATTCCAGACTCGCTTTAATGACAGGGATATCATTTTGTAAATGTTACCTGTTCAATCAAGAGCCTCGCTGTTTTCTCATCACTCCTTCTCAGTTTCACCAATGACTTGATGAGAGGATGAGATAGATGCAGATGGAACGTCGGCTGTAAAAGTAAACCGATAAAATATTTTTTTTGCAATATCGTAGTTTCTTAGAACACCGCATTTCTGTCAATCAAACTCCTACTACAACATAAACTTCCACTCAGATCTCTACAAAATGTTGTGTTGTCCATGTGTTGTCACATTTTGAATAATGTATGAATAAATAAATAAATGAATAAAGGCGCTAGAAACTAGTGGACTGCACATAGAAGCTTTTTCTTGCTAAAAGTGTTCTCATAACTCTCAATTGAACACTTTGATTTTACTTGAACGACCAAAAACAAAGAAGGTTTCGAAGAGAATAGGTTGCCTCAAATTAACATTGTTCAAACCGTTCCATCCTCTCACTGCCAACATTTGGAGACTTTACATGTTAGGAGCATTGAAAGTTAGGAGCATTGCATTTATTGATGTTAAATTTAAATTCTAATCGAGCTGATGTTGCTTTTTTTGCCTGGGTTTGGTTGTTTTTTATACTGTGTTTGGTAATTTCATCTGGGTTTGATTTCTTTGGCTAGGTGTTGTTCTTCCAATTGGGTATCATTATAATACCTGGAAAAAGACGAGATGCTCCTGGTCCTTGGACTCGCCCATCCGCAAGAAATGCCTGGCTGCGCCCATCTCTTGCTGCACGGAAACCATCGCGGGATGCTCCGAGGGACGGTGGGATCCCACGACGTCGTGCACCTTGGAATGGTTACGAACTTGTAACTACAGTAGGATTATATTCGTCACTTGAGTATGATCGAATTTGAGTACTGTATGATAGTAGTAAGATTATCGGCTACTAATGAATGATTCTTAAACAAGATGAACTCATCAAAAACTTGGAATTAATTCGTCAATTCGTCAACCAATTTAGGTTCACAGATGAGCGAACTCTTAGATATTATTGCGTGACTGAAAGCGCGAGGCAATTGAACCTTTCATATGGCACAAGGGCGCGGAAAAGTAACGCGTCACCATGGTGTAATGGCAACGCGCTTGCTCCCAGTCTGAGAAGCGATGGCTAGGTTCGATGTAGATAAATAAATTATCAAACAAAAGCCGATGATCCAACCTTGACGCTACCGAGAGTGTTTTTGACCCAATCGAATAGCTCCTTTTTTTCTTTGTTCTGCATTCCTCCTTTTTCCTCCTGAGAGAGCAAAAACTCTTGTTTGAAAAAAGCACCTTCTCGCAATACTACAATCATCTTTCCATTGTTGCCGATCAGCCCAATTCAATGTTTTTTGTGCACTTGAGCTGTTTCTATGAGCGACTAAAAATTTTTTAAAAAAACATTGAATAGATTTTCTAATTTTTTGGAAATCAATTTTCGAACGATATCATAGGCCACGTCTATTGAGCCCTCCTAGATTGATTCTTCTGTTCATTCCGATTCGAAAACTCACAAATTTGTTTCTATTATATGACTGCCTCGGTCTCTGATTCTTTCATGTTTTATTTGGTTGATTTAGGAATTAAAGAATTTTTGATTACAATCAGCATAGAACGATTGAATCATCTTCTTCTATTTTCGTAACCAAGTAATGGATGAATGCAGTGACTGCGTTTTAATAAAATTATCATTAGCATGATCTTCAAATCCTTTCAGAGTTAGATTCGCTCTTCGTATATTGTACCTCTTACCTATTTGCGGTCTAACCTTCTCATCCTTAGCGTGCTCTTTGGCCCATTTCTCCACCGAAATCAGTTGATGTCCGTTGAATTGGCCGAGTGCCAGGAAGACTACCTGCGCATCAAAATATCAAGCATGAACTAAGTGGATGATCCTCAACATCCTCGAGCTAGGACTCACCTCATCAGCTGGCTCGAGCAGGAAGATGACCTGTTTGCCTTCCCCTTTGACCACCTCGAAGTATGGTGAGGACTCTGCCAGCTGTCGACTGAAGAAGTGTTTTATACTTATAATCCACAAAAAACAGGGAAAAAAGCCGGGCTTAGAAAAACGCTAATAATGTTAAGTTATCGCTTATCACTACATCAAGTCAGAGCTGAAGTGGTCTTCTGATGACGGAACATCGTTGAACAACAAGAGAACGAGCGCTAGAAACGGCACGAGGCAACGGGAAACTTTTACTTTAGGGACCCACCTTTAGGGACCCACCTTTAGGGACCTTAAAGTTAATTTATCCCCGAGGCAACTAACAAAACGAAATCTCACGATTTTTAGCTCTTCATTTCACAAAACATATATGAATATTTCTCAGAGTTAAGAACACACTCTAAGCTAATTTCGAATCAAACCAGGAGCGCGCGTTACCATTTCACAACGGGGAGACATTGCTATTCCGTGCGATAGTTAACTCACTATCGCACGGAATAGCAATGTGTCCTCGTGGTGTAAAGGTAACGCGCGCTCCCGGTTTGAGTCGAGATGGCTGGTTTCGATCCCGCCCGGTGGACTAGCTTTTTTCTGTGCTTTAGTTCAATCATTTTTCATCTCAACCAGGCGTCACTGACTTTAAACTGTGCAACTTATATCTAAGCTAATAAAAGATCTAAGCTAATTCTTTTGAAAGCTTAGTTAAACAGTTCAAAGGCAGTTGACGCCTGGACTCTAAGCTAAAGCTTCAACCATCTCTAACTCTCATAACAAAACCATAACTGGAGCCCCGAGGTTCTGGGTTAAAGGCGTAAAATCAATACAAAAACTAGCTGATTTTCGTTTCTTGGCTGGGTGCACAATATCCTGAGATGCGGAACAGACCTATCCTGGTAGAACCAATGGTTGCCCGTTAGGTCACTGTTGGGGTGTGTAGCAGCAGTCAGAAGAGTCAGATTCCTGCCAGAGCTCTACCAACATTTCTTAACCCTCTTGTCTTGTTGAATATGTATTGGGTAGGAGTCAAACTTGGGAACCTTCGCATAATAATAGGGAACACTTAACCGGACAATATGATATTTCAAACTCTACGAGAGATTCCCGGGCGTCGCATAATGGCAATGGCTCGAATATTTCGCGAAGAGTCCCAGATTCGACTCCTACCCCGGACAGATCCAACCAAATCAAGGAAGTTAAGAAATGTTTGTAGCGCTTTCGCACAAATCTGACTCTCCCCACTGCTGTACACACTAGCAGTTACCCTGCGTGCATTTACTGGTTCAAGCAGGATAGATGGACCGGGAACGCGTATCCTGTCGGGAGGCAGGACCGGAACCGCGTACCCTGTCGGGAGGCAGGACCGGGACCGCGTACCCTGTCGGGAGGCAGGACCGGGACCGCGTACCCTGTCGGGAGGCAGGACCGGGACCGCGTACCCTGTCGGGAGGTAGGACCGGGACCGCGTACCCTGTCGGGAGGCAGGACCGGGACCGCGTACCCTGTCGGGAGGTAGGACCGGGACCGCCTGCCCTGTCGGGAGGCAGGACCGGGACCGCGTACCCTGTCGGGAGGCGGAAATAAGCGCGAGAAAGATTATAACAATTACGATAGACATATATGTATATACTACCAACCTGGGGGCGTACATGTAGTAGATCTCCTTTTGTCCCTCCTGCATCTTGGTTATGTACTCAGAGAGGGAAGTGAGCGTTCCCTCTCTTCTTTCGGAGGACTCAAACAACAGTAGACGCGCAATGTCTTCCTGAACAAAACACATATCCTTCTTTCTAATACTCTCCAATTTAATCGATAAGTGAATTTCACTCTCTATTTTATATTCTCTCAATCTATCTCTTTCTCTTCTTCTTTAATTCGTCTCTTTCATGACTTCTAGTGAATATATGAAATGCCAATTTCGCGATTATTTGCATGCCTTAATAGTTCACTTCTTCATCGTTTGATGAGGCTAAAATAAGTCAAAATGATTTATGCATAATTTTCAGAGAATGTATGTTTGAAAACTCCCTATAAGCAGGAAAAGCTCGAAATTGGAGATGAGATATGAATAAACTAGTTAAAGGGTACAGTAACCTTCATTTCATGTCATTCATTCATGCCAAGCGCAGGGGTTGTGATGGATCATGATGTTCGCAGCAACAAAACTTCAAGGAAATCAAATATATACTACAGTAACCTTGACAGTCTGCTCCGGCTCAGTGATGATGCCCTCTTTGAAGAATAGACTGTAACTACGGTAGAACTCTGTGTACTTTGTCAAATCCTTCTTCTGTTGCTGCACGAAGAAAGAGAGAACTTTCTCTGTCAAGATGCGACGAAGTTTACTGCAAAACCTCTCCTTTTTAGTCTCTCATTTCCTATATTCGACGTTTCTCCTCACTTAATATGTTAACTCTACCATCTTTCTTTGACTGTATTTTCATCTCTCTCTGAATCTTTTCCCTCAAAATTCTCCGACTTTCAAGTTTACCAGTACCAAATGAAAGTTTTTCTCGAAACACTCGAGCCAAAGACATACATCAGAACAGGGTTATTCTGCAGCATTTCCCTGCTTAAATTGAGAGGCACATCTTCCGAATCCACAACTCCGATGACAAAACGTAGATAGCTGCAAATACCTATTTTTAACTCTGAAAAAAGTTTTAAAGGTCGTAAAATTGAAATTTGATGTGTTTTCAAGAACAATCGGCATAAATCGATGAAAAGATTATGTTCCCAAACTTATAGAAAAACTGTAAAAATAGTGGTCCAGGTTTTCACAAGACCTTCCTCATAACTTTTCGCTACAAAAGTTCTCGTTATATTTCCTTTTTCTTACTTCATCATCTCCTTTCCTCTCTCTATCTGTTTCTCTCTCTTTCTTTCTCTCTCTCTGTCTCTCTTTTCCCTTTTTGTACTATCAATGTTCATTGCGTGTAATACGCACATTATATAATAAAATACACAATGCAGCACATATCATAAAATGCAATACAAACCCGCGATCATGAATTTCAATCTAAAGACACAATACAAAAAGCAAAAAAGTTAAACAATTAGGTAGGACTCAAATAGACCTAATGCAAAAAAGTTAAACAATTAGGTAGGACTCAAATAGACCTAATGCACACAAAATCGATGACAATGATGGTCTTGTATGGGCTTTAAATTGTTTGTTTTTGAAAGCTTTAGCAGAATGAACGGCGGAGCTACATATTAGCTCTACAGTTCGATTTTAGGACTGGGAACCAGATCTTGATTATGCCATTTTGTGTATTGGATCTTCTTTTTCAGAAAAAAATGATGTTTTTTTCTTTGAAAGAGTCTTAAAACCATTTATGAGCTAGTTCATTGTCATCAAGTTTTCGCATTGACTCTAGCGATGGAATTCCAATTTTTTGTTCCGTGTTTCAGGTCTTGGCATGTTGATAAAACAAAATTTGGAACAACGATGGACTAAACAACGGGTGCATGAGCTCTTGAGGCTTTGTTATCAAGAAATTTAACCGAGGCAAGAGTTCTTTGGCGTTAGGTTTGATCAGCACCCGACGAGCATAGAGAGAAAGACCACAGTCAAACTGCTCAGAGGCGAATTCCATTTGGGATACCTTATAAAGACCTCATGATTATCGAACGTTCATACTAGAGGAAACAACAGAGCTTTTCCATCATTGTGACTCTTACTGAAGTTGAAATAAAATACAAACGAATCTGATATGTTCAACCGAAAATGTGTTGTTTTGTTGTATGGGTCTTAAAATATTCATTATCAAGTGAGCGTGTGTAGCTCAGTGGGTAAGAGCAATCGCCCGGAATGCGAAAGGCCGCGGGTTCGGTTCCAATCACACCACACGATTTTTGCACAAGTTTCTGCGAACAATCCGCTCCTCTGCTCGGTATAAAAATCAGTTGGTTGAGATCAAAGAGGAATAGGGTATACTCTTATATACAGTTATCGAGTGACTTTTTTCAAATGCAGACGTAATTGATCGAAACAGAGGCTTGGTTATTGTATATTGAGTTAGTTTAATGATTGTCAACTTCTCATTTTGTGACCATTGAACATGTTTCGTGACTAGTGATTTTGCTTCATGAATAATATTCATTTTCGTAACTGTTGAACACAAAACTGACACGATGCGATGGAATGTACATGATGGAACGAATCGAAACTGGAGAGTCCGCCTTAAATCGCGCTGTTATAAATCGTTCGAACAAAATTATTCTCGGATTGTTTTACAACACGCTCGACAAGGCTAATACATTTCCGCATACTGAGGAAACTTTTTCCGATTCAGCAAAAGCGATTGCATGATTTAGCACTTCTTCTTAATAGAGCTCTCAACGAAAACCGAATAAAACACAACAATTTCAAATGAGAGTAATATTGTTGAAATTCTGAGGTCCTATCAAAAGAGGATTGGGCTCAGCCCTTCTCAATCTTACCGAGAGCAAGGGAACATTTCTTATCACTAAACTACTCAAAACATATTGCTATTCCGTGTAATAGTACGTTGTGAAAAGCTTGATATGTCCACATTTTATATGATTATACCATAGCACGGAGAAAAAGCTGATACACCGGACAGGATCGAACCCAGCCATTTCTTCTCAATCCGGGAGCAAGCGCGTTACCATCACACTACGGTGACACACTACTATACCGTGCGATAGTCCTTTGTTAAAAGCTTGACATGCTGACATTGTAGTGGATGTAATATGAAGGTCTGTCGTTCACCAAGTGAGGTTGGTGCATTCTGACAAGTTGCCTGTAAAACCCACCTTTTTCTTTGATTTATCGTTCCATCCTTTTCTGCAATTACCGTAACTGGTTGCTTTCCTATAGATACCTCTTCCAATTATCGCGTTCAACGTGAAGGTATTAAAAGTTCACTGATTATTTTGCCACTGGTCCAAGTTCGGCTCCCACCCCCTACCATGCAATGAATAATAGACCTGAACAAACATTCGACAACCAGTATCTGCTTTCTCGGTCACTGCTGATGTTTGTAACAGAATAGACGAGGGAAAGGATGATAATAGTGCGAAGACTACCAAAATTTCTACCTTCATTTTACATTTGGTAACAGCAAGCAGATGACAGAATTTGTTATCGTATAGTAGGAGAGCGATGCCGGGCAAGTGCGATTTTAGACGCAGGAATTCTCTTCGGACTCAAAAATATTCTCATAAAATCGCCTCAAAAGACACTACCCTCAATAAACTAAACCATCAGAGTAGGACCAATTCCTGTTCCTGGACGGGACTTGAGGACAAACGAAAACAAGAACTTGATGGAATCTGACTTGAAGAAAGTCTCATGCTGCTCTTTGGAGACCTCCTTTGGGTTGCTGGTCCAGATGGCATTCAGGCTGTTCACTCTCTCCCCGTTAAGGGTTATCGGGGCGGTCACGAAGTAGGAATACTTTTGGACCACCTAGAAATCCCTTCAACTCCTTAGTTGATAAAAATGCTTTCTTCATCATGATCTTTTGTTTATATAGTCCTTTTGAAACCGAAACTTGTCATAGCTTTTGTCTGTTTCTCTTCCCTACATTCTCTAAGTATTTATCTCTCTAAGTAAATTATTTCCATTACCACAACTAAAAACTTTAATTCTAAACTATATCTTATCTTCTTTGTTAAAAAAACTACAAAAACATAGGCTTTTTTAAAACTCCATTTTAGGCATTCGCACATTTACGAATCCTCTCTTTATTTTTCTCTATCTATCTCTCGCTCGCTTGTTCTCTTTCTTTTTCCCCCGCCCTCTCTCTCTCTCTCTCTCTTTCTATAGCTTCGCAGGCTCCAATTTGGGGATGAAAAAGGCTCAGCCCTCACCTCCTTGACTCTTTCTGTCTTCGAAAAATCTGCTGAGTCTCCAGCCTTGAGATGGATCTCGATGGAAGTTCCCTCACTGATTCCTTCTTTTTCAGCTATTTCATAAGTGTTGTCCCTGTAAAGAATACATTTTATTACTTGCGAATTTGAAGTTAAACTGTTGAAAAAACTCAAAAATTATTCCTCAAAAACTTTCAGAATTCAAAGTAAAGGCGAGAAAAAGTAAAGAACAAGAGCTTCGGGAGATACATTCAGTGAACGGAGAAAATTTTTTAATTCCTAGAAACCGAAAACTTGTAACTTCCTACGTTTCGAAGCCGTAAATTAAGGAATGTATTCCGTAACGTTTCGAAGCCGTAAAATACGGAATGTATTCCGTAATTATTCGACAATCCACACTAAAAACTCTCGGAAAAAAGATGCTATATTGGCTAAGAAAATCTACCATTCTCTCGCGTTATCAGTACTCTTGAATTTTCCGCTGCGGGCATAACATAGCCAACCCATTTACTCAAAATATTGATATCAACCTATCCCTCTCCGAGCAATTACCGTACCCATTCCAAGTCCACTCGAGACCCGCACACTCTTCTTCAGCCTTTTTGGTTCTCAATACGACTCGATCAGCTACCATAAACGCTGAGTAGAAGCCAACTCCGAATTGACCGATCACGGCATCGGTTTTGTCGGCATTCTGGTAAAAAAAATTGATTAAATTGAGAAAAGAAACCTGTTACAACATGTTTTCCCATTATAAGAGCAAATTTTTTTGGTCGAACAAAAAACCAAAGAGCATTTATGTCAAACTACTCAAATCCCACTGTCAATAAGGACCCGAGAACCAAATGTGCATGACCCTAGTCCTTTGCAGCAACTGTGAAAAAAATTTTAGATGTCAATTTTTTTCAACAACAAAAAACGTGATCCAAAATTATCTAATGTCGTTGTTGTTTGCCCATAGGTCCTGTCGAGGGCACTCCTTCGGGATAGGTTTATAAGGATTCTTTTGAGTCCGGAGAATTTTCTCCGTCTACACTCGCACCGCAGTCGGTGATCCTCTTCGCGAGACCCATTCGTTAACCGAGGGCAAGAGGCTACTATTTTAATGGCGCCTCGATTCGTCATTACTAAGTATAGGGGAGTATCGGCTGATGTTTTATCCGGTGACATGCCCAGGCCAGTCCGGCATCGCCCTCCTTTGACGAACTATACTATCCAATTTTGGTCCGCAACGGGCAAGCCCAGTATCTCCAATGCACTTGTGTAAAGAGACATCCCTCTATCCGCCACCTGAGGACGTGCTCGATACCGGTGAGGATGAACCGGTTCCTCGCGATGCTGTGACCTTGTGAGCTTTAGGACCATCGAAGGCGAGTAAAAATTATTTAATAGTTAATACGAGCCGAAAAACCTATTAGATTTCAAGTTTACCATCTCATAGTTTGTTCTTTTCAAGTAGTGGAGTAATACGAGTTCTTTTAGAATTCTTTTTTTCAATCTTGTTCAAATGACAGTAAAATAAAATAAGGAAAAAGGTTTTTGAGAAGTTACTTCTTTGATGAATTCCTTACTTCCGGATTGACCGATCGTTCCGAGAAATGCAACGAGATCCGCTCGATTCATACCGATTCCAGAATCCTTCAACACTAATTTTGACTTCAAGCTTTTGAAAACCTTTCGAGTGTCAAGGTGTGACATAATGGTAGTTCGCGCTACTATTGTTTGAAAAAAAACGTTCCAAGTTCGACCAACCTCGAACAGTTCCACTCAAACCAACAGGGTCGATCAATGTTGGTATTGCTTTCACGAATCAGACTCTTCTTAATAATAATCTTCCTCGCGCTTGTTCCCGCCTCGCGGCAGGGTACGCGCTCCCCTGAGATGCAGGACAGGCCTATCCTGGTAGAACAAGTGGCTGCCTGCTAGAACACTGCTAGTGTGAGTAGCAGCAGTGGGGAAAGTCAGATTCGTGCATGAGCACTACCAACATTTCTTAACCCCCTTGGTTTGGGTGGATCTGTCCGGGGTGGGAGTCGAACTCGGGAATCTTCGCACAATAGTCTATCACACTACCATTATGCCACGCTCGGACCTAATCAGACTCTCCTTACTGCTGCTATAAACACTAAAAAGACCGAAGCGACTGATTCTACCCGGAAAAGTCTGCATCTGATACTTGGATACTCTAAAGACTTCTTTTATACAAAGACACCAACCTCAAAACGTATCGTATTGGTCTTTTCGTCCGTTTCCAGACGAATCTCTCCAATGTACCCTAAACGGTAATCATTTGTTCACAAGTATTTTTGTGGCAAATTGGTTGAAAGATTATTTTGCATCTCTTGTTCCGCCACTTCAGTTTTCTATTCAATAGTAAGAGAGCAGAAAGAAGAATTGTAGGCAAATTTATTCCTTTTAACGGGTTAAAACCATTTGGTTAACCTTTTATTGGGGCAGCAATCGTATCCAATTTTACGCATTTAATACTCATATATCGGCGTCTGAGAGTTGAAAATTTTTTCGTGACAATTATAGTTTAAAAACAACACAAATAAATGAAGAAGAATGGTTTTACGAAGAGTCACAAAATTCCATTCAGAAGTTCCGGTCTTAAAAAAAACTTTGACATACTTCAGGAAACCCAAAAATATTGACCTAAACAGTTTCGGCCTTGGGAACCCTAAAAAAGATTTAACCTTGGCCTCCTCCCGAAAGCAGCTCTGCAATTCTTCTCTTTTCCAGAGCATCTGACGCATTCGAAATCAGCTCTCGAATGAAAACCTAGTAATGAGAACGACAATTATGCGCGAGACGATCAAATTTTTTTTTCACAGAGACCAAAGCGAAAGGTCACTTTTATGATTGAATGACTTGATTTTTCGACCGCTATAATAAAAAAATACTCTACTCAAATAACTCACTTCACTATCTGAATAGAGCGACTTGGCGACAATGTCCAGGAGATTGCGAGCTTCTGCTTGGAATTCATGTTTCTCAGCAGCCGCTGTTGCAAATGCCCTCGTTGCCCGGGGTTCAAATACGCCTGCGGAACTTGCCAGATGCAACTGAGGGGCGGGGTGCAGCAAACGGCGCCCTCTGACTGTACTCGCCGCTCGCACAAGCAGACGATGCGAAAAACGCATCGAGTGCATTCTACATGGAAACAATCGAATAGCTCGCCATTATTTGTGTTATCTCGCACGAAAATTTTGTTAACTCATGAGAACAATTGATTTTGCGACATGAATCAAATAACTGCGGAAGACCAAGAAAACTGTGGTTTGCTCAATTGAAGGTCCGTTCTTTTCGAAGCCCATTAAGCGAAACGGTGGATAACCCCCCTTTTTTTCCGGCTATTATTCCTTGATGGGCAGGCATACCCTGCAACTTGTCTTGCAGACATTGGACACTAGACAAGCAACACTAGACAAAAAATTGGCTTTAAACGCTACGGTTTCGAAAATTTTCTTCATAGGTGATCATTTTGAGAATCAGAGACTCCGGTTCTTGAAAAAAAATTTTATCCAAAAATTATTTTTACATCAAAAAACGCTTAGGCTTAGTAAAGGTTAACGCTAACGAGGCCGTACGGCTTATGCTAACGAGACCGTTTACACTAAAAAAATTCCACTATGCATTGCCTGGCGTCTAGTATGCCTGCCCATCAGGGAATAAGAGCACTTTTTTCTTCTAGCTTTTTTTTTTCGCTTTTTTCCGACTTTGTTTTTCTATTCACTCATCCACCAATTACCAAGAGATATGTTGATGGCATCCACCATTTGTACTTTTCCAACAAAAAACATGTACGTTTTCATTTCCATCATCGATGAGGTTTTCTTATTTACATCAATATGTCCAAAGTAAAGCATGTGGCAGATTGTTTTTGAGAAAGCAACTCAAGTTTTCTTCAAATTGAGCAAAACAATGAGAAGTCAGTGGAAAAACTTTTCGGGGTCACTCCCTCATATAACATGACTTACTCATACTGTAGGAGGACAAGTCTACAGGAAAGATGAAGAAAAAATTAGAGGGATATAGAGAATGAGGTGAAGGTTCAACCCTTCAACGGTGGAGTTACATACATAGTCTGACTAATTGCCTCAAGGTGATTTTGCATTCATACATACATAGTCTGACTAATTGCCTCAAGGTGATTTTGCATTCATACATACATAGTCTGACTAATTGCCTCAAGGTGATTTTGCATTCATACATACATAGTCTGACTAATTGCCTCAAGGTGATTTTGCATTCATACATACATAGTCTGACTAATTGCCTCAAGGTGATTTTGCATTCATACATACATAGTCTGACTAATTGCCTCAAGGTGATTTTGCATTCATACATACATAGTCTGACTAATTGCCTCAAGGTGATTTTGCATTCATACATACATAGTCTGACTAATTGCCTCAAGGTGATTTTGCATTCATACATACATAGTCTGACTAATTGCCTCAAGGTGATTTTGCATTCATACATACATAGTCTGACTAATTGCCTCAAGGTGATTTTGCATTCATACATACATAGTCTGACTAATTGCCTCAAGGTGATTTTGCATTCATACATACATAGTCTGACTAATTGCCTCAAGGTGATTTTGCATTCATACATACATAGTCTGACTAATTGCCTCAAGGTGATTTTGCATTCATACATACATAGTCTGACTAATTGCCTCAAGGTGATTTTGCATTCATACATACATAGTCTGACTAATTGCCTCAAGGTGATTTTGCATTCATACATACATAGTCTGACTAATTGCCTCAAGGTGATTTTGCATTCATACATACATAGTCTGACTAATTGCCTCAAGGTGATTTTGCATTCATACATACATAGTCTGACTAATTGCCTCAAGGTGATTTTGCATTCATACATACATAGTCTGACTAATTGCCTCAAGGTGATTTTGCATTCATAAACTCTTTGTCGGCTTTGCACACTGAACCCGCACACACAGAGGAATGTTCCATATTTCAAGGCTTGCTATACCAAAATAATTTGAGGACAAATAACCCTACAGACTGAACGGCTTTAAAGGAATGTTGTATATCTATTGCTAAAAAACTGTTGTACATCTATTGCTAAATAAAAAGAGACATACCAGGAGAAAATACGGAAACATTCTCAGAGTTGACCTGTAAGGCTTGTCCCTTCTTGATATAACAAAACAGAGTGTTTACCGCCGGGAAGTTATCGCATCTTTCATAATGTACGATAAAAAAGCAATCATGTAGTGCAAACTGCTTAATCAATATCAGCGTGTTTTTATTTCTGAAATCTCATACGATTCACTGGATACTTTTCAGCACCACATAATCAGATATTGTTTTAGGCAAAACTAATTTACATATATGTACAGTTAGAAGACTGTACATACATTTTCAAAAAGTTGTACAGTAGACTGGAAGACGATTGGCAGAACAGAAGGTGAAAAAAGGACAAACAAAAAGATGAAAGAGGCATCACCGAGCAAGCCGGAACAAAATATGAACAAAAAGAAAAAAAAAATTTTTGGTCGTGAAGACAAAACAAAGCCTCATTAACAGCTAGAAAAACTTTAAAAGCGGGTTGATGAAATCGAAAAAAGTTGTATTCTAACTTGGAGAAAAAAACCGTTCCATTTTCGATAAGCAATACATTTTCGAAGATGATTAAAAACTGTTTCGAAAGTTCTTCCCGAGGTGAGACCTCAAAGCGTCTCAAGGGTCTTCTTCAAGAGAAGCCTCAAAGCTTTTCGGGTAACTTATAAAAAACAGGCCCTAAAGCTTTTCGTAGGCCTTCTCGGGAGTCTCTTGCGTAACTCCAAGCAAGTCCTTGAAGTTGTTGGCGAAATCCACCGTTTTCTCCGTCATCATTATATTCACGTAGCGATTCACTTCATACGGTAGATTTGACCCAGCCGTACCGAGTGTATCTGAGATAGCAAAATGTTCTACTTTTTCGAAGATCGCCTCAAATTTCAATATTAAATTATCAGAAGGCATTACATTTTATAGAAACCGCAGTTCATTTTTTTCCTTTTTTTGTCCTTTTGAAGACTTTCTCCCTATTTTTGATCTCTAATTTTCCTCTATTATTCCTTCGCTCCCTCGCCTTCTCTTTGATTGAATTGAATTGAATTCATTCCTTGCAAATACATATTGAATACTTACAAAGGAGGAATGTCGCTGATGCGAGTTTAAAAGTACCAAATACAGGAGGAAGGGTTTTTCTGACGAGCTGGATTTCATCTGATTGGGGTATTTGGGAGCCTGAGTGACCTCATGACAAATTAGGGTGGAGTGGAGAAGAAGAAAGAAGGCGATGGAAGTAGTGACCTGTGGTTTAAAGTGAAGTCATGAAAAGAGAGGGGAGGGGATTGATGGTTTCACGGGGCAGTTGAAGATTGGAGACTTGCAAACGCAACCATCACGAGGGCAGGTAAAGGGAAAGAATGATCAAAGTGCCTGTAGTTTTCACTGAGCTTATCGACAACTCGACTGGATCTCTCATCAGTTTTGAGACAAAACCGTGATTTTCTCGATCTGTGACCATTCATTTTCATCCTTAACAAATACCAAATTATAATTTGTTGACATTGTCTCACAACTCACCTGCTAATTTAAAACCTGGGTATATTGAGAACATAGGAGAGTTAAAACCTAGGATATTGAGAACATAGGAGAGTTAAAACCTAGGATATTGAGAACATAGGAGAGTTAAAACCTAGGATACTCGACTTAATTACAGATGAATTTTCAAACCCATAGGTATATTCAGAAGAAAATAACGCTTAGGACGCTCTGCTTGAATGTATTCTAGATAAATTCCCAAAATTAATGAGCATGAAAAGACGCTTGGTCACTATCCAAGAAGATTCTCCTAGGAGATTATTCTTGAATAGTAGTGACTTTGGAAACCCCTAATGACTTCGGAAACCTTCTATGACTTTGGAAAACCCTAATGACTTCGGAAACCTTTTATGACTTTGGAAACCCCTAATGACTTCGGAAACCTTTTATGACTTTGGAAAACCCTAATGACTTCGGAAACCCTTTATTTCTCTGAAAACCCCTAATGACTTCGGAAACCCTTTATGACTTCCGGAACCCTTTTTGGCTTAGGAAACCCCTTATGACTTCCGAAACCTTTTATTACTTAGCAAACCCCTCAAGACTTAGGCAACCCCTTATAACTTCGAAAACCCCTTAAGACTTCGGAAACCCTTCATGACTTAGGAAACCCCTTATGACTTCGGAAACCCATGGACTGACTTCCGTTGAGTTTGGTCGGAGAAGCGAAATCATACGACGGTGTGTTCAAGTGCCCGAGAAACCTGATGGGATAGAGCAGAGTTAGATTTTCTATATGTACTTTAGCTTGTTAAACATGAAATATATGTAGTTATAATGATTAGAAACTATAACTACCCATCTTAATTTGGTTCTTTCTAGCTCTATCGTTCCCGACTTTATGCTCAAACATACCGCAATCCCCTCCGTTTTCTGCGTGTCAAGTTGTAAAATCTGTTTTATTTGCTGTCATACGTAAACTTATTATCAAATTAACCGGAGAGGAAACAAAGGATAAATGCATTAATAAAACAGTAAATTGAGAAGAGCAAAATGCTGACGATGAAGATTTACTTTGATTATCAAAGCTATTACCTGGTAATGTCAATGCTTGCATTTCCTATGTATGTGTACATAGTGAAAAATGCAGATTTACTGCAGTGAAATTTAATTCTTATCATTTTAAAAATGAGATTTTCTATTATTAGTCGAACTAATTTTCCCAACACTACTACTCCAATCTCTCATATTTATAAGTAAACTATCAGAATTGCTTTACTAGAGCGACCGAATCCCTTTCTCCGACAACCTTTTCTAGAGCGACCGAATCCCTTTCTCCGACAACCTTTTCTAGAGCGACCGAATCCCTTTCTCCGACAACCTTTTCTAGAGCGACCGAATCCCTTTCTCCGACAACCTTTTCTAGAGCGACCGAATCCCTTTCTCCGACAACCTTTTCTAGAGCGACCGAATCCCTTTCTCCGACAACCTTTTCTAGAGCGACCGAATCCCTTTCTCCGACAACCTTTTCTAGAGCGACCGAATCCCTTTCTCCGACAACCTTTTCTAGAGCGACCGAATCCCTTTCTCCGACAACCTTTTCTAGAGCGACCGAATCCCTTTCTCCGATAACCTTTTCTAGAGCGACCGAATCCCTTTCTCCGACAACCTTTTCTAGAGCGACCGAATCCCTTTCTCCGACAACCTTTTCTAGAGCGACCGAATCCCTTTCTCCGACAACCTTTTCTAGAGCGACCGAATCCCTTTCTCCGACAACCTTTTCTAGAGCGACCGAATCCCTTTCTCCGACAACCTTTTCTAGAGCGACCGAATCCCTTTCTCCGACAACCTTTTCTAGAGCGACCGAATCCCTTTCTCCGACAACCTTTTCTAGAGCGACCGAATCCCTTTCTCCGACAACCTTTTCTAGAGCGACCGAATCCCTTTCTCCGACAACCTTTTCTAGAGCGACCGAATCCCTTTCTCCGACAACCTTTTCTAGAGCGACCGAATCCCTTTCTCCGACAACCTTTTCTAGAGCGACCGAATCCCTTTCTCCGACAACCTTTTCTAGAGCGACCGAATCCCTTTCTCCGACAACCTTTTCTAGAGCGACCGAATCCCTTTCTCCGACAACCTTTTCTAGAGCGACCGAATCCCTTTCTCCGACAACCTTTTCTAGAGCGACCGAATCCCTTTCTCCGACAACCTTTTCTAGAGCGACCGAATCCCTTTCTCCGACAACCTTTTCTAGAGCGACCGAATCCCTTTCTCCGACAACCTTTTCTAGAGCGACCGAATCCCTTTCTCCGACAACCTTTTCTAGAGCGACCGAATCCCTTTCTCCGACAACCTTTTCTAGAGCGACCGAATCCCTTTCTCCGACAACCTTTTCTAGAGCGACCGAATCCCTTTCTCCGACAACCTTTTCTAGAGCGACCGAATCCCTTTCTCCGACAACCTTTTCTAGAGCGACCGAATCCCTTTCTCCGACAACCTTTTCTAGAGCGACCGAATCCCTTTCTCCGACAACCTTTTCTAGAGCGACCGAATCCCTTTCTCCGACAACCTTTTCTAGAGCGACCGAATCCCTTTCTCCGACAACCTTTTCTAGAGCGACCGAATCCCTTTCTCCGAAAACCTTTTCTAGAACGACCGAATCCCTTTCTCCGACAACCTTTTCTAGAGCGACCGAATCCCTTTCTCCGACAACCTTTTCTAGAGCGACCGAATCCCTTTCTCCGACAACCTTTTCTAGAGCGACCGAATCCCTTTCTCCGACAACCTTTTCTAGAGCGACCGAATCCCTTTCTCCGACAACCTTTTCTAGAGCGACCGAATCCCTTTCTCCGACAACCTTTTCTAGAGCGACCGAATCCCTTTCTCCGACAACCTTTTCTAGAGCGACCGAATCCCTTTCTCCGACAACCTTTTCTAGAGCGACCGAATCCCTTTCTCCGACAACCTTTTCTAGAGCGACCGAATCCCTTTCTCCGACAACCTTTTCTAGAGCGACCGAATCCCTTTCTCCGACAACCTTTTCTAGAGCGACCGAATCCCTTTCTCCGAAAACCTTTTCTAGAGCGACCGAATCCCTTTCTCCGACAACCTTTTCTAGAGCGACCGAATCCCTTTCTCCGACAACCTTTTCTAGAGCGACCGAATCCCTTTCTCCGACAACCTTTTCTAGAGCGACCGAATCCCTTTCTCCGACAACCTCAGAATTTGTTTTTAGAGGTTTTTCTGCGTGAAAATCAGAGAAATATATTTATTACTTTATATGGTAAGCTTAACAGCCGCAACTTGAGCCAAACGGCTTCCGTTGAGTTGAAATCGAACTTTTAAAAAAACTTGGGCGAAAAAACTATTTTAAAACAAAGACATACTCACCCAGCTCTTAGTTTCTCTCTCTCTCTCTCTTTCCCTCTCTCTTTCTCTTTCTCTCTCTCTTTCCCTCTCTCTTTCTCTCTCTCTCTTTCCCTCTCCTACTTCCTCTCTTCCGTCCGATCAAAAGGGTATCTCACAAAAAACCTCTTCGTCTCTCTCACCAACCTAGTCATGTCCATTGATTCCTCTGCTTCCCCGCAAGTGCCCACCCCCTCCACCCTCCCACTCTGGCGAGGAGGCGACTGGTGATTATGATAACAGGCCCCCGCCTTCAGCGAAGACGGGAACGTCCACTCAGCTTCTAAAACCAAAAAGTGGTTCGAACCTTCACATGATAGATCTTTTCTGGGTATTTATAACCTATCACATAACACTTTAAAAAAACTGACACTCATTCTGAAGAATTATATTTTTTTAACATCACAATTTTTAATATAAGAGAAACATCGAAGGCCGTATGTGAACTAAGACATAGGTAGAGAGAGAGAGAGAGAGAGAGAGAGAGAGAGAGAGAGAGAGAGAGAGAGAGAGAGAGAGAGAGAGAGCATTATTAAAACCCAGACTTTAAGCCTGAAGTTTTGGCTTTACAGTTTTTTAAAATGTCCTTACGAAGCAACCTTCTTCACTTCCACAGAGGGGAATTTTTTACACAATGAAAAAATTAGCGTTTTTTGCATACAAAAAAATGTCAATCACATATTTTTATCACATTGTCTTCCTTATTCCATCCCTCTCGCAAATTGTATCATCCTTTTTATCCCAAGCGTTGTCTAATAATAATAATCTTCCTCGTGCTTGTTGCCGTCTCGCAGTGTACGCGCTCCGCTGAGATGCGGGAAATCCTGGTAGGAACAGTGGCTTCCAGGATGTTTCTCTGACCCGCACTGCGGATAAAAAAAAATAACCTCAAAAATCATTGAAATCTATGCGCTTAGAAAAAAATTTCTCGGATTTTTCGTAGGGGAAGTTCAAATCATTGGGAAAATAGAATTTTGAACTTTGAAATTTTATAAATTTATGCGCTCGAAAAAAGTTGCGCGGGTGCTTAGATACACACTGGTGGCTGCCTGCTATATCACTGCTAGTGTTGTTGTTGTTGTCTTGCCCATAGGTCCTGTCGAGGGGAGTCCTTTTGGGATAGGTTGGTGGTGAGGATCCTTTTGAGTCCGGAGAGATTTTCTCCGTCTACACTCGCACCGCAGTCGGCGATCCTCTTGGCGAGACCCATTCGTTAACCGGAGAAGGGCAAGAGGTTATTTTACTGGCGCCTCGACTCGCCATTGAAAAGTATAGCGGAGTATCGGCTGATGTTTTGTCCAGTGGCATGCCCAGGCCGGTCCGGCATCGCCCTCCTTTGACGAGCTATACTACCCAGTTTTGGTCCGCGGTGGGATTTCTCCCGCTACCTCCCAGCACGAATTCTTCGTAGGGAGGCGTCCCTCTATCCGCCACCTGAGGTCGCGCTCGATTCTGGACTGGATAATCCGGCTCCATCCGTGACAGGCTCTTAAGGCTGTAGAGTCACGAATGGCCACTGTTGCCAGTGTGTTTCGAGACTGCTAGTGTGGATAGCAGCAGTGCGAAAAGTCAGATTCATATTTTAAAAAACCATAATTTCTTAACCTTTTGGGTGACTATCAACATTTCTTAACCCCCTTGGTTTGGGTGGATCTGTCCGGGGTGGGAGTCGAACTCGGGAATCTTTGCACAATAGTCGAACACACTACCATTATGCCACACCCGGACCTTATTCATCAGTGTTTAAAATTAGACAAATATTCATCACTGTTTACTCGTTGTCTAATTTTAAATAATGTATTGATGGATGAATAAATAAATGAACAACAATAATTCTAGAAGAAAAATCGCAAGAATGGAAAGGAAACACAACAAAAGGAATACCAGCTAAGAACCGCCTCTAATCAGTTTTCTGCATGTTTGCTTCGCCAACTTTTCAACGTATTTCTCGTATTCAAATAAGTCTCAGCTGTTTATTGGTAAGCAGGATGTTTCTTGGCACCCGCACAACTTTTTTTGAGCGCATAGATTTTCGAAATTTTACAGTTCAACATTCAAAATTTCCCATGATTTGGACTTTCCCAACGAAAAATTCGAGAAATTTTTTTCCAAGCTCATAGATCTCAATGTTTTTGGAGAGCGCATAGATTTTTTTACCTGCAGGCCGGTTCAGAGAAACACCCTGTTGGTAAGGGAATTTTAGCGAAAGCTTTTGACAGCTTACCGTTCTCATATTGCGGCTTCTTTTTCAGTGGGGAATTTCGATACTCCGGCGATGGCGCCAGAGCGTTGGCGAGTGCCTGTAACAACCTCAAATTAAGGATGATTTTTAATAAGTAATTAGAGAGAGAGGAGAAAGAGAGATAAAGGAGAGAGATAGAGGAGAAAGAGAGAGAGAGAGATAGAGGAGACAGAGGAGAAAGAGAGAGAGTGAGATAGAGGAGAAAGTGAGAGAGATAGAGGAGAAAGAGAGAGAGAGTGAGATAGAGGAGAAAGTGAGAGAGAGAGGAGAAAGAGAGAGAGATAGAGGAGAGAGAGCAGATAGTAGATATGCAGCTAGACAGCGCCGTCTCACTGGCTAACATTGGGTATCGTTCTGAAACTTTCTCGATTTGAGACCCTTCATCGCGCTCAGCCTAGAGTGGTACCTTTTCGATGAGGTTTGAAGTGTCCGAGAAGTCCATTGGAAGAGGGCGTGACGGTGCTCCATAGGAAGCATTCGAAGAAGGGCCCACGAGATAGTCTATAAGCTCATGACTTATGTTACTCGGTATACACTATGACTTGTCTTGTTATTCGGTATACTGTAGGGCTTATAAAGTATCTGCTTATATTAAATCACTTGCCAGTCACTACTTTATACTATTTCACTTCTCATGATGTATGAATTACGGAGTGTTTAGGTTGACTGCATGAAGTGGTTAGTCTTTTAGTATGTTTTATGGCTTGTTAAGTGTTCGATATGTTTGTTTGAATTTCCCGCCAAAAGGGGAAGCTACGCAGTTACACAATAACGGCGGGAGTAATTGGCGGGAACTGCGTAGGTGTAGGAGTTGCCATTCTAGGCAATATTACTGACGGGAGGAGGTGTTTGTTGGTCCACCCCCCAGCGACCTTCATCAAGGTCTGTTACAGGAAGAAAGCGTGCGGCGGTAGACGAAGTGGAGAAGGGTCTCAGGGACGCGGCAACAGAGGATCTGCTACCGTACCTCCAGCAGTCGATGGTGGGCGGTCTGGCCCACCGCTCCCTACAAGCGTACAAGATGTCGTCATCCCAGCGGAGAGACTTCACGGAAGTCCTCTCCCCACTCCCCTTAAAGGCCAAGAACGATCAACTGGGAGAAGGACACGTCACTCGGGTAGCGCTGGAAAAGGATTCTCTCGGGTTGAAGATCTACCTTCGTCACAAAACTCGCTCTCTCAACTTCCCATTGCCCTGTTTCGATCATTCCGCACAGGTAAAGCCCTCACTCCAGACACCATTCGCAAGGTACTCGCTCGTGCGTGCGTGACGGTCGAATTCGCAAGCTGAAGCCTCACGAGCTCAGAGGTGGATGAGCTACGACGTCAGTCAAGAAAGGAGCGTCACAGGAGCAAGTGCTCAATAGGGGGAAGATGGAAGAGTGTTGGAGGAATGGCAGTGTATTTGGGAGACTCCCTGGAAGGCCAGGGTAGGGCTCTTTCTCTCTAATTAGTAGCTATGCTAAGCATTCTGGGGCCTCTTTGACCTTTTTATTGATGTATCAGATTGTTCACCTTGTTTCTTTTTCGGTTTAATTATTTATTTCGATACATAATTATATGTGACATCAGGTTTTTAATTAAGCTCAGGTAAAGGCGGTAACTCAATATCTCCATTGCTCAGTTTTCTTATTTATTCGGTTTTGTCTATTTGTTAGTTCGCTAGTTATAATTGTCGGTAAATAAGCCGTGGTTTGCTCAGTTATAGTTATTTTCTCTCACATACACTCATTTAACATGCATTTCGATGTTATATGGATATATGTACGTGTTGTGTCTCTTTGCTTTTAAAGGCACGGGCGTTTGTTGTGTATGTGTTTTCCCTCACGTCAGGCAGTAATAAAGGCCTTCTTCTAGTGTTTTCTCTCACGTCGGTCAGTAATAAAGGCCTTCAGTGTTTTCCCTCACGTCGGTTAGTAATAAAGGCCTTCCCTCCGTGTTCGGGAAATTCAAACAGTTGTTATGTGGTAGCCGAAGGGAACTTGTGACCGTAGGCGGAAACATAATATACTTTATGACTCTCGTGGTTATTAAATATAGCGGAATTTCTCTTAAGAAACAATGTGGAAGTAGTAATTAAAACTTTGAGCTCCAGCACCGCAAAAACCAAAACTCAAAGTTACGAATTTTTGAACTAAACTACAAGCAAAAATTTTCTCTATACTTCATAGTACAATTCTCGAAATTCTGTTCAATACGTATTGCAAAACAAGTTGGTCAGTCCTTTTCAAAGTTAATACATATTTTCGTGTGAGAAACTTAAACTGACATGTTGTGCCTCCTTGTTCGTTATTGGTGGGTCCTTGTTCGTTATTGGTGGGTCTCGACAAACCATCAGGCTGCAAACACTTCGAATGAAGCTAGTCTTTACACAAAAGAAACGCATATTTGATTCAGTAGAAGACTTATGGAGCGTTAGAATATCACTTCTCACTTTGCTAACTGATTTTTTTCCTGCTAACTGATTTTTCTGCTATCTGGTTTTTTTGAACGCTCCAATGTCTCACCACGAAAACATGGACTACGGTAAAAAGAAAGAACCTAAAATGTGTACAATTAGTGAGAGAAATATAACTTTCGAGACATGAGCAGCGATGTCTTTTTTTCTTGCAGCGAGAGAGTTCAAACGAGATATCGTTATGTTTCAAAAAAACCAGATAGCAGAAAATCAGTTAGCAGAGAAAAAAATCAGTTAGCAAAGTGAAAAGTGATATAATACGGTGCTGGGAATTTAGTTCGGCAATTCGTGTTGTTTCGGTGTCTGTGGCGAGTTTTGAAACATGGCGGTAAAAAAACTCGTTTATCCGTAAATTGCACAGAGGATTTGAAAAAGAAAAACGTGTCATATTTAATACACAGATTTTTGCTTTAGCAAGATAAATAAGAAACAAAAGCACTGAGTTTCAAAGACATAAGATTTGGCGAATTTAGAACGGTTCGAATATCGTCACCGGTTGATGATCATTACAAGGCAAATTTAGAACGGTTCGAATATCGTCACCGGTTGATGATCATTACAAGGCAAATTTAGAACGGTTCGAATATCGTCACCGGTTTATGATCATTACAAGGCAAATTTAGAACGGTTCGAATATCGTCACCGGTTGATGATCATTACAAGGCAAATTTAGAACGGTTCTAATATCGTCACCGGTTGATGATCATTACAAGGCAAATTTATAACGGTTCTAATATCGTCACCGGTTGATGATCATTACAAGGCAAATTTAGAACGGTTCTAATATAGTCACCGGTTGATGATCAGTACAAGGCTATTCAGCAAAATAAGAGCAGACTTATATAGTTCGAACAAAACGAGCAACCTATACAGACCGGGTTTGCACGAACGCTATACTGTTGTTTTTTTTTGTGTCGCGAAAAGAGAATAGTATAGCATTCGTGCAAACCCGGTCTGTATAGGTTGATCGTTTTGTTCGTACTATATAAATCTGCTGAATAGCCGGGAGAGTGCGAAATTGCGAGAGTGCGGGGAGAGTGTGAGATTTAGAAAGCGAGAATCGTAACATGACGAAATTAGAACAGTTCGAAATCCGTCAAGTGATGAGCAACAAAACATGACGAAATTCGAACAGTTCGAAATTCGTCAAGTGCTGAGCATCGTAACGTGACGAAATTCGAACCATTCGAATTTCGCCATGTGATGAGTATTGTAGCATGACGAAATCCGAACCATTCGAAATCCGTCAAGTGATGAGCAATAATACATGACGAAATTCGAACAGTTCGAGTTCCGTCAGGCAAGATTCGCTATGTGCTTACTCTTGTGTTTCATATTTGATTGTTTATTGTGCCAGAAGTTATGAAATAAAATAAAATTTTGATTCCACGAATTCACAAAGAAATGGCGAGAAATTCCGATGAATTTTACGATAAACTTGCCACAGACACCGAATCAACACGAATTGCCGAACTAAATTCCCAGCACCGTCTTATATTCTGACGCTCCATTATTCTTTTTGATTCCTCTTTTCTCCAACTATGTAACTGCGTATAAACTTGGCGCGGATATGATGCTAGCTAAGAAGAAATTCCTTAATGACCTTATTTGTTACTAAAATTAAAGCACTGTGATTAGCTCAGAAAATGTCGTTACGATTCAACCAACCGTTCCTGTGATTTTGCGCCTATGCCTCCTCGCAATGGGACTTTTCAGCGCCTGGCCCTTTTGTAAGGCTAAGCGACGATTCCTTTCCGCATTCTTTGCCTAAAAAATGCCATCACTCCAAGTACGCTGAATTCTGTTTAAAATCGAAAAGTATTCAAAAATGAATACAGTACTTCGAATAAAGAAATACTATCCTCTTGGGACCTGTTCTGATACAGGAAAAAAACTAAGAAAAACATTACAAAAATCTCTGACCTTTTTGGTTGACGGCATCTCTTTGATTCTCTTGAACTGCTCCTGAAAAAAACCCAATTTACATTTTTTAAAAGCCTGCAGTAATCGGGTTTCGAACTCGCGACCTCTTGCTTACCTTGCGAGAGCGCTTCTGACAAAGGTACCTGAACGAGCTATCCTTCGCACTTAGGAAGCATTTTTGCAACAAGATTTTCCGAACCCACCTCAAAAGCTTCGATCACCGCTTCTGTCTGGTGACACGGAACAGTGGACGCGTTGGCACTGAGCGTCTTCCGCGGGGCAACTTGGATTTCCGGACGGAATGTCTTAAACGGTAACATCTTCTCATCTTTATGATTACCTTATCGTTACCATCATTTCACGTCAACCGGATAACTTTTTATTTTCGCGGAACACGGCGCATAATTGCTTTCTGTCTACAAGACTGGTACCAATCTTTTAATTTTTGTTTCTGTAAAAAAAAAAGTCTTTATTATAATGATAATATTCATCGCACTTGTTCCCGCTTCGCGGTTGGGTAGGCACCCCTCTGGGATGCGGGACAGACCTATCTTGGCAGAACCAGAGGATGCACGCTGGGTCACTGCTATAGTGTATACCAGCAGTCGAAAGAGTCAAGTTAGTGTAAAAGCACTACCAAATTTCTTAACCACCTTGGTTGAGGTGTATGTTTGCGAGGTGGAAGTCCAACTTGGGACCCTTCGCACAATTGTCGACCACATTACCATTAAGCCACATACGGCATCCCTCGCCCGGACGAATAAAATTGGTAACCTTGGTCTCTTTCTCTTTTTCCCTTTCCTTATCCTCTTTGCCATTTTCCTTGGTTACTTCAGCAGAGTATCCACGCATCATTATGTCGACAAATGCTTCCCTTCAAATTTAATAATTATAAACAAAATGGTTGATTCTAAATGTAAAAGGGAAATTTTTCAATAACAAATCACGCAAATACTTCAGATTTGGTTTTGATATTCAGTGTGCTAGTCTTCGCTTTCTCTTTCTCTCTTTATTACTCGCTTCATCTAGGATAACCAATAAAATAAATACATACCAGGGCTTTTTGGAGGGAGGATTCACAGCCTGCACTGCGTATACAAGTGTGATGTCCCTTTTCATCCCGCACTCAAACAAATCATTATTTTACACATGAAGGATCGAGGAGAGCTTTTTCACACAGTTTGAAAGCAATAAATTTCCATAAAGAATTAATATGATCACACTACGAAGCGAACAAAAGTTAGTTTACGGTGCGGGGTCGAAATCAGCCGTCTCTCCATTGCCAGGAGCCAACGCAATATCCTAATACTACTAAAGGAACCTTGCTCTTTCGTGAGAATATAATCTGACTTGAGATTGCCAACGCAGTACCTGCCCCTCTTAATAACTAGATCTGGAAACTTAAATAAAACCTTATTAAAGTATTTTTGTATCAAATATTAATTTGTAATCCTTACTAGACAGTAGATTTCAGCCATCGTCGCTTGCCTGACATCATCTCTTTCCAAACCTTCCCTGAAGTGTAACTAACGAGTTTTTTTCGAATTAGGTTTTAGAAGAATATCAAAAGAGAGAGAGAGAGAGAGAGAGAGAGAGAGAGAAAGAGAGAGAGAGAAAGAGAGAGAGAACCTTGGTACAAATTGGCCTTGAGAGGTCGTCTATTCTTTACTGAGAATGTAAGGAAACCAACCTGAGCATCTCTGCGTCTAGAAATAGCGCCGATTGGGTCAGCATATTGCTTGCCCAAACTTGGTAACTGGCGTGATTCTCGGGCGGCTTGAAATCCAAAACTGCAAAGAAAAAGTTTTGATTTTCAAATTCTCCAATAAATAACTACTTTGAAGACCATCTTCGGCATTGTGGTAAAGTTCGCGACTATTGTGTCCCCCCCCCCTTTCTCCGAAACAGATCAACCCAAATCAACGAGATTGGTTGCTGTTTGCAGCACTAACACGTCTCACTCCACTGCTGCTACACGCATTAGCAGGGACCCAAGTTCTACTAGGACAGGTCTGTCCCGCATTTCAAGTGAGCACGTAGCATGCCGAGAAGCGGGTAATGATATCTTTTAAACGACTTTCGAGTTTGACTCCGAATTTTCCACACTTAGATGGATTTAGAGATTACTATTTAAATAATCCAATTCGCAGTCAACAATCAGCGTGTTGAAAAAAATTCATCAGTTTTTTGTTTCAAGATTGAACTCATTCCGGTCAAATGTCCCCCGACTTATCCCTCAGTGCAAATAACTCTCCGGAGCTTTTATAGAAAAAATACAGTATAATCAGACCCTTTAAAAGATGGAATTCTCTTGTAAAATCGGCCTTAAGTGAGTATTCTTCTCAAACACATCGTCGCAAAGAATATGCTCCTCAGTAAACTTACCAGTCGGTTCTTTTCGTTGAGATGAAGCCGTGAGATTCTTCTCTCGATCCTCTTTCAGTCTGAATATCAAAGTTCATAGTATCATATCCACAAACAACATGGCTTCATCTGGCTCTAGAATTAACAAAGAAACAATTGTGATCGTCGTACATGTATCAGAGATAAAGTCTATGCGCGAATCTATGCGCTACTCAAAAAGCTCCTTTAGAGATACCCGTATTAAGCATAAAATCTATGCGCTATCCTAAAGGCTAGTGATCCAATTTCAATATTTTATACCAATCTCTATCTTATATCACGCCGTAACTGTTCCCTCGTGAGCAGATGTTTAAGACTCCAAAGTCTCCCGTTTAATCACAATAGGTCTATGAGATACAAATGATTGAACTATCACACAGGAAAAAAGCTAGTCCCCCGTGCGGGATCGAACCCAACCATCTCTGAATCAACCCGGGAGAGCGTGTTACCAGTTACCATTATGGTTCAATGGTAACACGCGCTCCCGGTTTGAGTCAGAGATGGTTGGGTTCGATCCCGCCCGGTGGACTAGCTTATTTCCTGTGCGATAGTTCAATAATTTGTCATCTTAACCAGGCGTCACTGCCTTTAAACTTTTTAACTTTGCAATTGAAGATCTATGAAAAACTCAAGTAATGTTAATAAAAATAATGAAAAAATTATAGAAACAATAACTGGGATAATAATGCTAAAAAAAATAGTCATAACAATTGAGTGAGCGGCAGAATTTGCAGAGACCGCTAGCGTCAAAACTTTGCAGTTCACTCACCATACTTTTTTTCGAAAGGTGAGATGCAGCCTAGCGGCCTATGAGCAGGGTGTTTCTTAGCACCCGCACAACTTTTTTTTCAAGCGCATACATTTTTAAAATTTCAGAGTTTCACTTTTTCCAATGATTTGGATTTTCCTTACGGAAAACCCGAAAAAACAAATTTTCCAAGCGCATAGAATTCATGGTTTTTGAAAAGCGCATAGAATTTTTTCACCCGCGGTGCAGGTCAGAGAAACACCCTGCTTACGAAAGAACTTCCGAGGCTGTATAAAGCTAACCGATTGATGGACACGGCATATTCTTCTTTGGTCAGCTCCACCTTGCCCATCTCGGTATCCCTCGAAGCGAAGAGTCGTATCTTTAGCCCTTTCGAGCCATCGCTTTTAGTTTCCTGCATTCAAACAACAACAAAAACATAAGATTAGAAGATAATAAGCCGTCATTAACATTGGCCATTGAGGATGAAGATGGGAAGATAAAGACTGAAAAAAAACTAGAACTCAAACAGAGCTCTCAACCACTGGTCAAAAAATCTAAAAATTAAAGTTCATCCGAGGGGGCAAGGGTTTTTTAGTGTGTAAGAAAAAGGTAAAGACTCCCCCAAACAGAAAATTTTTTCACATAAGGGCCCCCCTTATGATTTGGAAAAGCAGAGGCTCGCCGATAGAAGGTCTGACATGACTATTAAACCACTGTGAGGGGGAATCCTTGGAAAAACCAGTATTTTCTTTAACGGCCTTTTACTTATAGCATTCTTCTCATTATTCTAGGACCTGCTCGGCCAAGCGTCATTTTTCTATTTTGGGACAAACGCTGATGAGATCTCGAGTCAAAACAAAAAAGTTTTGCAATGAAAGGTGTTAGAGACTAAAACACGGAAAAGAGAAAATATGAAGCAACAGAAAAAAAGAAGATTACAATCCTTCACTTACCCCCGACCACTTCAAATGCAGCAGTTCAAAGATTCGTGAGATGCGCTCGCTTGTCTTCACGCGAACTCGCAGAAATGGATTTTGCTTTCTCGACAACACAAAGTTCACGTCGGACTGCGTCCTGCAACGGAAACTTTGGACTCTAGCGCTTACAGTAAGCTGTGAGTTATATACATATGTACGATGATTATAATACTCAGATGCTAAGATGGCTAGAGAAACTCCAGCAGAGTGTTTCCCTTTCCCGCACTGCGGTTGAAATGTATGACTCAAAAACTGGTGAAAATACATCTCCAGTTATATATTTTATGTACATCACACACATCTCCGCTGCCCCATTAATTATCTCCCGCAGAAGAAGCGTCTGAGTAACTGCACGGTTGGAAAAGGAATGTGCTTGTGCGACTAAACAAAGAGAATGCAATACAAGAAGATAACTCTTAGCTAAAGAAACTTCATACCTTCAGCTTAGCTCATAGTTGCGTACAGGGGTTGAATAGTCATGTCAGACCTTCTGTCGGCGGGCCTCTGTTTTTTTCCAAATCATAAGGGGGGACCCTTATGTAAAACAAAACAAAAGATATTTCCGCGGGCCTGTGTTTTTTTTATATCATAAGGGGGACCCTTATGTGAAAAATTTTCCGTTATGAACTCTTATGAAAGTAGATCATTTGGATCTACCAAGTTCCTGGTAAAGTAAATCAACAAACTGTCTAGGCACTAGTTCCTGAATTGAGAGAAATTTTACCTTGGAATTATCGAGACCATCATGTCAGATGGGAAACGCTCGATTCTTCGATCATCTGTTCAGAAAAAATTATCGTTATTCTAGTTAAAAATGAAAAATTCGAACCTTCAACTACGGTATTTACACGCAGTGGAAATTGGTTTAAATGCGATTACTGGTGATGAACTAGATATTTGCTCTCTACTGAAGATACTTTTCCCAAATTCTTGGATTCGATGTTCAAACGATGTTCAAACAATTTTTAAATGACGAAAAAATCTGCAAATGCGATTGAACTGACAGGAAAAAAACTTGGCCAGTGACGGACAGACGGGAGTCTTGATGACAACATTCTGCTTCTTTCGGCGAATTCTTGTGATTGTTGACCTAGAACACTCAATTGCTTTCGGAAACTTGAAAGCGAACTCTCTTCAATATTCCTAGTTTCTTCTTTACCGTCGTCCAGACACAGATTTATTTGTGTTTCCGAAAGAACCAGAAAGGCCCTCAGAAAATGATCACATTTATGAACCAAGAACACTCGGTGACAATAGAATTCCATTTTCGTCATAAAGTTTACCGCCTAAGGATCTGCCCTCGAAACAAGCGGAGACAGGGAAACAAGCGGAAGTTTGAGACAGGTATCCGCCGTTCAACCATGAGGCTTGGCCAAATACTCCGTGCTATCTGCTTGACGTTTTAAGCCCTTTTTTGCGAAAAAAACCATGATTTACCCAATGCGGGTATACCTTGTATTTCGGTATGTTCTCCGTATCAGAAAAAAGGAACAGGAATCAACAAGTACCCAACTAAAGCACCCACCCTTCCAGAATGAGCATTTTGAGGTGCTCCGGTACATATTTGATGTTCCCTGTGCGCTTCTTCCACTCGCAGCCATTGACGACGATGAACAACTCTTTCGCGTCGCGGGGCAAATCGACCCCCAGGGACTCTGAAGGGTCTCATCTTCTCATGTAAGAAACGGTCGAGCTCCGTTACGTAAAACACTTTGTTCTAAACATTTGTAAAACAAATGCGCTTGTCTAATTGATACATGTGCAGTTATTCTCAGAAAAATCTGAACTCTTTCGTTCGAAACAACTTATTCACACCATCGCAAGGGACCGGTTCATCTTCACCGGTATCGAGCGCGTCCTCAGGTGGCGGATAGAGGGATGTCTCTTTGCACAAGTGCATTGCAGATAGTGGGCTTGCCCGTCGCGGACCAAAATTGGATAGTATAGTTCGTCAAAGGAGGGCGATGCCGGACTGGCCAGGGCATGCTACCGGATGAAACATCCGCCGATACTCCCCTATCGCCAGTAAAATAGCCTCTTGCCCTTCTCCGGTTAACGAATGGGTCTCGCGAAGAGGATCGCCGATCGCGGTGCGAGTGTAGACGGAGACAATTTCTCCGGACTCAAAAGGATCCTCACCAACCTATCCCAAAGGACTTCCCTCGACAGGACCTATGGGCAAACAAAAACAACAACAACAACAAACAACTTATTCCACAAATACAATTTCAGACCTCTCTAGCACAACTAATGATCAGTTCTCTTTTTTTATCACGCTTTTCCGGTCTCTCCGAAGTCTGCAGTTTTCTGAAGTCTTTTTGATCTATACGTTTTCGGTGATTGGAAATAACATTCTGGTATTTACCAGTAATAGGATGAAACCTGATGACCATCTTCTTAATTGCCAAGAACCACTTTCCGATGCACCCCCTCGCCCTTTCTAAGAACTAATTGGGTCCTTTCCATCTGATTCTCTACCTTGTCTAATCTACTTCCAAGCGCTAATTCTACAAACCTTCATCAAGCCCGGCTGTTGCTTTCACCAGCTTGCACGTGTTGAAGTAGAAGTTCTTGATCTGCTCCTTGTCTTTGCTCATCTTCCGCCTCACCATGAACTTGTGCACCAAATCGAAGTCCTTGCCGTACTAAAAATCGAAATCTATGTTCTCTACACCGATTAAGTACAATTAATTTTTGTTGATCTACAGGGAACCAGAGTATAACAATATCTTAGATTAATATCCTTTTCAGTGGTCAAATAATTTCTTCTTCGAAACATTGAGACCTTAAAACGCCATCGGGTCCATTCGTCAAACCTTGGAAAGCGTAGTCCTCGCTCGGATTATTAATCATTTCTCGTTTTTTTTTTTTAACCAGTGCAGGTAACTCGTGGTCTCATCCAGATACTCGTTTGATGTGCAGGTAACTCGTGGTCTCATCCAGAAACTCGTTTGATGCGTCTTCTCAAGTATTTGATAAGCTGTGGTAAACTCTAACCAGCTTGACGGCATCGTAGAAGTTGAGTACTTCCAGAATGTTCCATGGCTTACGGACGACTCTAGTGTCAGCTGGAGCTGCGGATAGGGCCGGGCCGCTCGATGCGGTCGCTGCCGGCAAGCTGCTCCCGGGCATTGCGCATGTTGGATTATCTGGAAAACTTATTTCATGCCTATAGTCAGGTATAATAGTGACCTGCCACTCTTATGCGGCGGATACGTACATGCATAGGTAAAACGTCTTGATTTCTCGATAAGTCGGGAAAATGTTACTAAAACAGAATGTTCTCGAGATCAATTTTTTCCGGATTGAGTGGCGGATACGTACATACACCCATTTGGACCGACGCATAATATCCCTGCCTATAGTACTTGAAACTTTATAGTATTACTTATGGAGCGTTAGAATTCAACTTTTCACTTTGCAAAGTAATCTCTGCAAAGTGAAAAATTGAATTCTAACGCTCCATTAATTATCAGGTTTCGTCATTAGCACTGTTTAGAAGTTTGAGAAAAAAGAGTTTTTCTAGCGAAGGAGCCTAATAATGAGAAACTTCTCCTTCTCTGCCTTTGACTTTTAGCTCGCTTCTCATTATTCCAGACTCTCCTACGCTAAAAGAGCGGTCGATGGTGCTAACGCCCACGACTTCACACCTTCGCAAAAGACCGGTTTATCCTCACCGGTATCGAGCGCATCGTCAGGTGGCGGATAAAGGGATGTCTCTTGGTAAAAGGGCATTGGAGATAGCGGGCTTGCCCGTCACGGACCAAAATTGAATAGTATAGTTCGTCAAAGGAGGGCAATGCCTGGGCATGCCACCGGACATCAGCCGATACACCCCTATACTTTGTGATGGCGAGTCGAGACGCCAGTAAAATAGCCTTTTGCCCTTCTCCGGTTAACGAATGGGTCTCGCAAAGAGGATCGCCGTCTGCGGTGCGAGTGTAGACGGAGAAAATTTCTCCGGACTCAAAAGGATCCTCATCGAACTGTCCTTAAGGCATAGCTCACCAAACTTGTGAAATTTCTCTCGGTAGCCAGCCCGGTCCTCCATAAGTTTTTTTGATCGTGAAAAAAATATGACAGAAGTTGATATAATTTTTTTGTTATTTATTACATTATTTAGATGTGGCAAAACTTGGAGTATAGTAAACGCAATAAAATACAGAAATTACATATATAAATGCCTTTAAATAAACTAATTGTCCATTGGTAAAACTACGGGCTTCACTACGCGAAATAAAATATCATTTGACTTTACAAAACAGACCAAAGGTTTTGTTTGGCCTCCCCCTTTCCCCCCTCTCCGGCCGCCGGGGGTCTCCCGGTCAACCGCCCGAGAAACTTATCTTCAACACATCCTGATGAGCTATGCCTAAAGGACTCCCCTCGACAGGACCTATGAGCAAACAAAAACAGAAGAGTGGTCGTCTTTTTGATTTTTCAACAATTGCAAGTTACTTTTGTTGAGATGTTTCTAGAAAAAAGACAATCAGAGAAAGAATGATTTCTTGGTTAAAAAGGGCAAGTTTATGAAGTATCCAAATAAAGAGTTATATCAAGTAATAGTTTATACATGCATATATATAACATATAACATGCTCTACTCTATTATTAAGTGCACACATTCAGTTTCTCTCTGAAGTGTGCAGTTCCCTCATAACTATTCTTTTCAAGCTACGCTTATCTCACCTTTCATCTGACCCATCTTACGCTATGCGCTCTTATCTTACCCACTTACCTCTTTTATCACTTTGAAAAGTGTGACGCCTTGGTGTTGATACGAATCACTCCATATTTGATCCCCTACCTGCCCCTTCCGAAATCACTATTGCGATAAAGTATTAATATTATCTGCGGGTGGTAGGCAACAACCTGCACCGGACACGGGGAAGCTGTTCAATTTAAAGCCACCCTGAATCGAATCCTTCCTTGGAAATTTAAGGTTGCTTCATAAGTTCTGCATCATATTTTTCTTTTTAAACTCTGGCGGTCGAATTTTTCAGTGAATGTTCTCTGAGTTTTGGTGGTTTCTTCAGTGAAAGAGAAAGTGTTGAACTGATGCAGAACTTATGAAGCAATTGGATACTTGTCATCAGGGTTTAATAGTTACTGGAGCAGCTATCCTTGCGCATACAGTCGTTAAATGAGGCCCGTCTAAGGCATGTTTGTACGCGCCGAGCGAGTGGAAAAAGGAATGGGGAAAGGAAAAAAGAATGGAAAGAGAAGTAGAGAAAAAGTGAAACAGAACGGAAGGAGATGAGAATGTAGATCATTCTCGGCGCAAACATGTTTGCGCCAACATAACTGGTCCGGTAACCATTTAACCCCTGGGCGCATACATCTTCATTCCGAAAATGATCTACATTATCTTCTCCTTCCGTTCTGTTGTACTTTTCTTCTACTTCTCTTTTTACTCTTTCCGCCTTCCCCTACTTTTTTCCAAGTCGCTCGGCGCGTACAAACATGCCTCGAACAGTCTCATTTGAGGCCTGCTCGTGATGTGTGAAAAACAAACTTTCAACTCCGTTTGTCGCTGCATGAAGTGGAGGGAGAGTACTTGACCGGCCCGGTGTCTCTCCTCGCGTCGTTCCTTCTCCCGAGTGAGCGCCGGTGTGCGGCGCTCTGCCCGCTTAAATTGGAATGAGTGCTTGCATGCAAGGAAAAAAAGAAGACGAAAAGTTTTGAGTTTGTAATCATTTCAATATCAAAATAACTACAAGGAGACAAATGATTGAACTATCGCACAGAAAAAAGCTACTGCACTGGTCGGGATCAAACCCATCCATCTCGACTCAAAATTAAAAAAAACTCAAAAAAAATTAATCAATAACCCTTTGATATATATGATTTGAAGTGCCTTCCTTGAGCCTCTTAGACAGAGTTTTGTCTTTGAAAGCTCCCATTTCATTTAACTTTTCCACATGCATTAATGAATATTAGACTGGAAGACTTGCCACTTCCAGTGCAAGTTGCACAGCGAGGCTCTTCCTTTGAACTTGAGGCTTGCTGGTTTTATACGCTGATTTCGGCTTTTTTTTTCGGATTTCGGTATTTTCCAAAATAATTCATACCGTGGCTTGTTGCGTCATTCGAATTGATTCTGAAGGCCAAGCGGCGTCGTGACGAGACGCCTTCCGCTGCACTCATTCTACTGTAAAAGACAAATTCTGTTTCCTGGGTTCACTTCTCACGCATTCTTCTTCATCCTGGGTTCACTTCTCACGCATTCTTCTTCATCCTGGGTTCACTTCTCACGCATTCTTCTTCATCCTGGGTTCACTTCTCACGCATTCTTCTTCATCCTGGGTTCACTTCTCACGCATTCTTCTTCATCCTGGGTTCACTTCTCACGCATTCTTCTTCATCCTGGGTTCACTTCTCACGCATTCTTCTTCATCCTGGGTTCACTTCTCACGCATTCTTCTTCATCCTGGGTTCACTTCTCACGCATTCTTCTTCATCCTGGGTTCACTTCTCACGCATTCTTCTTCATCCTGGGTTCACTTCTCACGCATTCTTCTTCATCCTGGGTTCACTTCTCACGCATTCTTCTTCATCCTGGGTTCACTTCTCACGCATTCTTCTTCATCCTGGGTTCACTTCTCACGCATTCTTCTTCATCCTGGGTTCACTTCTCACGCATTCTTCTTCATCCTGGGTTCACTTCTCACGCATTCTTCTTCATCCTGGGTTCACTTCTCACGCATTCTTCTTCATCCTGGGTTCACTTCTCACGCATTCTTCTTCATCCTGGGTTCACTTCTCACGCATTCTTCTTCATCCTGGGTTCACTTCTCACGCATTCTTCTTCATCCTGGGTTCACTTCTCACGCATTCTTCTTCATCCTGGGTTCACTTCTCACGCATTCTTCTTCATCCTGGGTTCACTTCTCACGCATTCTTCTTCATCCTGGGTTCACTTCTCACGCATTCTTCTTCATCCTGGGTTCACTTCTCACGCATTCTTCTTCATCCTGGGTTCACTTCTCACGCATTCTTCTTCATCCTGGGTTCACTTCTCACGCATTCTTCTTCATCCTGGGTTCACTTCTCACGCATTCTTCTTCATCCTGGGTTCACTTCTCACGCATTCTTCTTCATCCTGGGTTCACTTCTCACGCATTCTTCTTCATCCTGGGTTCACTTCTCACGCATTCTTCTTCATCCTGGGTTCACTTCTCACGCATTCTTCTTCATCCTGGGTTCACTTCTCACGCATTCTTCTTCATCCTGGGTTCACTTCTCACGCATTCTTCTTCATCCTGGGTTCACTTCTCACGCATTCTTCTTCATCCTGGGTTCACTTCTCACGCATTCTTCTTCATCCTGGGTTCACTTCTCACGCATTCTTCTTCATCCTGGGTTCACTTCTCACGCATTCTTCTTCATCCTGGGTTCACTTCTCACGCATTCTTCTTCATCCTGGGTTCACTTCTCACGCATTCTTCTTCATCCTGGGTTCACTTCTCACGCATTCTTCTTCATCCTGGGTTCACTTCTCACGCATTCTTCTTCATCCTGGGTTCACTTCTCACGCATTCTTCTTCATCCTGGGTTCACTTCTCACGCATTCTTCTTCATCCTGGGTTCACTTCTCACGCATTCTTCTTCATCCTGGGTTCACTTCTCACGCATTCTTCTTCATCCTGGGTTCACTTCTCACGCATTCTTCTTCATCCTGGGTTCACTTCTCACGCATTCTTCTTCATCCTGGGTTCACTTCTCACGCATTCTTCTTCATCCTGGGTTCACTTCTCACGCATTCTTCTTCATCCTGGGTTCACTTCTCACGCATTCTTCTTCATCCTGGGTTCACTTCTCACGCATTCTTCTTCATCCTGGGTTCACTTCTCACGCATTCTTCTTCATCCTGGGTTCACTTCTCACGCATTCTTCTTCATCCTGGGTTCACTTCTCACGCATTCTTCTTCATCCTGGGTTCAAACTCAAGATTTTCTTTGCTCTTCAGTGGTTGAAGAGCGTTTTGAGTCTTTTTAAATGGTGAGCTTATTTTTCGAACATGCATAGGACTACAGCGTTTTTCCTTTTGAGTCCATTTATTTTCCCGATTTAATTTACCACACCCACAAAAGACCTTAGGTATTACACAGTATATACTCCATTTTCCACAACCATGGAAAAACCAAACCTCAAAAACCCGGTTTCAAAAAAAACTGCAATGAACCTCGCTGCAGCAGCTAAAGTTTGAAGACCCTTCGAAGCATCCATTCTACAGATTGTTCTCGAAGAATGACTTTCGTAAAAAACACAAAAAACTTTTAATCGAGGGGCAGCTGAAATGTTTCGTAGATTAATTTTCGAAAAGAAAAAAAACTTGGCTGATACGAATCAATGAATATGTATCACTCATGTTTTTTTAATAAGACCAATTATTCTTCAAGTTATAAATGAAAAACAACTCTTAATACTGGAAAATGAAGAAGAAAAAGTATCAAAAGTAAAAAGTTAAAAACACTTTTTTTGCTTTGAAAAATTGAAAAACAAAAGCTGACTTGATCATTCTTTGAATCATGACATTGAACAAACTTTTTTTGTGGAAATATAAGAGAACATAAATAATAGTAAAAGAATCAGGCACTTCTTGCGTTTAAACAACCCCCCCCCCTACCAGAGGTTCAATGGGTCAGATGAGAGTGGCATTTTTTATATACGGTCTCGTTAGCTTAAGCCGTACGGCCTCGTTAGCGTAAAATTTTTCTAAGCCTAAGCATTTTTTAATGTAAAATTTTTTTTAATTTGAAAAATAATGTTAAAATAATTTTTTGTTAATGTAAACAAGTCAGACATATGATCCATTGAACCTCTGGTACGGGGGTGCTTAAACGCAAGAAGTACCAAGAATCAATTTACCATATTTCAGGAGCTCATAAGCTTAGACTGAAATCATTGAAGAAGAATTACTTATTAGAACATTTTTTCGATTCACCAAAAACCATTTATAATTATTTTAAGAGAGCAGAACATAAGAGCATGGAACAACTAGAAAAAATTCGAGCAAATATTAACTTATCAAGAACTTATCAATAAAAATTTGAGTTAGAACAACAAAAAACTATTTGGCCACTAATCTCATACTGTGATCATGTAACATGATTCATGTTGGAATTTTCTGCCTTTCAGAACCAAATCTGACATGTTGCTTCCTTTTGTCAGATTGCAATTTACTAATTGTGGAAATTTAATTTACAAACAATTTGGTTTCACTTTTTCGATACTATGAGCTGAAGCACATTTTTAATGGATAGGAACTCTACCATTGAAATAAATTAAAGCTTTAAAAAAACTGAATCCAATATCTATTGAATATAAAAGCTTCTGAATTATGGTAAATTTTCTATTTCTGAGTTACTCACTTCAAAGGCAGTAACACCTGGTAAAATGACAATTGATACAAATATCGCTCGGAAAAAGTTTGACCGGTATCAAATTCGTGATTTATCGTGCGGACTGGCAATGTGTCCCGTGGTAATGGTACCGTGGTAATGGTAACGCGCTCACTTCAGGATAGAGATAGAGAATGCTGGGTTCGATCTCGCCTTCAGGATAGAGATACACTTCAGGATAGAGATAGAGAATGCTGGGTTCGATCTCGCCTTCAGGATAGAGATACACTTCAGGATAGAGATAGAGAATGCTGGGTTCGATCTCGCCTTCAGGATAGAGATACACTTCAGGATAGAGATAGAGAATGCTGGGTTCGATCTCGCCTTCAGGATAGAGATACACTTCAGGATAGAGATAGAGAATGCTGGGTTCGATCTCGCCTTCAGGATAGAGATACACTTCAGGATAGAGATAGAGAATGCTGGGTTCGATCTCGCCTTCAGGATAGAGATACACTTCAGGATAGAGATAGAGAATGCTGGGTTCGATCTCGCCTTCAGGATAGAGATACACTTCAGGATAGAGATAGAGAATGCTGGGTTCGATCTCGCCTTCAGGATAGAGATACACTTCAGGATAGAGATAGAGAATGCTGGGTTCGATCTCGCCTTCAGGATAGAGATACACTTCAGGATAGAGATAGAGAATGCTGGGTTCGATCTCGCCTTCAGGATAGAGATACACTTCAGGATAGAGATAGAGAATGCTGGGTTCGATCTCGCCTTCAGGATAGAGATACACTTCAGGATAGAGATAGAGAATGCTGGGTTCGATCTCGCCTTCAGGATAGAGATACACTTCAGGATAGAGATAGAGAATGCTGGGTTCGATCTCGCCTTCAGGATAGAGATACACTTCAGGATAGAGATAGAGAATGCTGGGTTCGATCTCGCCTTCAGGATAGAGATACACTTCAGGATAGAGATAGAGAATGCTGGGTTCGATCTCGCCTTCAGGATAGAGATACACTTCAGGATAGAGATAGAGAATGCTGGGTTCGATCTCGCCTTCAGGATAGAGATACACTTCAGGATAGAGATAGAGAATGCTGGGTTCGATCTCGCCTTCAGGATAGAGATACACTTCAGGATAGAGATAGAGAATGCTGGGTTCGATCTCGCCTTCAGGATAGAGATACACTTCAGGATAGAGATAGAGAATGCTGGGTTCGATCTCGCCTTCAGGATAGAGATACACTTCAGGATAGAGATAGAGAATGCTGGGTTCGATCTCGCAGTAGAACTTGCTTTTTCCGTGCGATAGTTCAATTCTAAAAAGCTCCAGATGTAGTGGTAGAATCTTGAATCACGGATTAAAATAAAATTGATAAATAAAAATCCTTTGACATCACAAGATGATATTTTCCTAAAAGTATGTGAAAAAAACAACTGATTTATATTTATAGCAAAAGAATTAGCTTGATTTTTTCGTTTACCAATTTTAAATTTCTATACATTTAAAAGCATGCAAACGTTCACTCTGTAAAATGTTGGGGTCTTATATACTCACGGGCATACCCAAGGCTTTAAACGCTCCGGTTTCGAAAATTTTCTTCATAGGTGATTATTTTGAGCATCAGAGACTCCGGTTCTTAAAAAAGAATTTTTTACAAAAAATTTAATTCACATTAACTTTTTTTTTACATTAAAACATTATTTTTACATTGAAAAACGCTTAGGCTTAGTTGAAGTTTACGCTAACGAGGCCGTACGGCTTAGGTGAACGAGACCGTATCGACAAAAAATGCTACTCTGCACTGTCTGTCGTCTAGTATGCCCGTGAGTATATAAGAGCCAAATCTTGTATCTCTTCATCTCTCTTTCTCTCTATCTCTCTCTCTCTAACTCTCTTTCTCTCTTCTCTCATTTTCTACATATTTCTAACTCTGTATGTTTGTCTCTGTCTACCTCTCTCTTTCCTTCTACTCGAAACCTCTCGATCATTTCATTCAGGTTCTCGAGTCATGAAGGGTTGCGTGCGTCCTCCTCTTGAAGTTGGAAAATATTTTTTCCATTGATGATTTATAAGAAACATCATCTACTTCAACTATAATATTAGTACTAATGCTAATTTTCATTGAAGGTCATACAGGGGTTTGTACCTGAATCATTCCCATTTTGAGAGCATATCTAATAGTCAATAGTTGGCACTTTTTTACTTCGTCTGGTACTCGCGTCGCGTTCGCGTCGCGGCCTCCTTCGCGTCGCTTAAACCGGATTTAACCGTGGAATTAAAATTCTTTTTACATTAAAAAAACGCTTAGGCTTAGGAAAAGTTTACGCTAACGAGGCCGAACGGCTTAGCTAACGAGGCCGTACGGCTTAGCTAACGAGGCCGAGGGCCGCGACGCGAGTACCAGACGAAGTAAAAAAAAGTACCCAATAGTTTGCATAACAACTTCAAAAATTAAAAGACTAACTAAATATTCATTCAATCTTTATTCCAATCTTTATTTCATGCTCGAATTACATTTCAGAAAAATTATAACTCAAATTCAAAAAAAAAATATATATATATATATATATATATATATATTTGTTTAATCTGCACTTTTCAGTGCAAAAACAAGCATTCCATAATGACAGAGAACACATTAATACATGATATAAAATTAAAATCTTGTGACAGTTGAAATTCAAAGTGGCTGTGGGGACTTTGACAATACAAGCTGACTCAGCACGTATTAAATAAAAAATTAGAAAAAAAGAATTAAAAAAATACATTTAGATTGTACAAACAGCATCGGTTGACCAATTTTCTGAAAACATGTTCACTAGGAATATCCAACACATCTTTTGAAAGTCTGGAGAACATACGAGCTACCCTCAGCGAAAGACAATGAAAACGAGCTGAATTCTGTGTTGTTTCGACATAAAAGCCATTTGAATTTGTGCGCGTGATCGGAACCCATTTAAAGAATCTATCTCTGGCTAGAATAGATCTGTTATTAAATATTTTCCAACCCATAATAAGATCCGCCACTTTCCTTCTATCCGATAAGGATGAAAGTCCTAAGTGAGTTAATCGACAAGAATGTGAAGGAAGTGCATGTGGATAATCAGGATTTGGAAAACATTGGTAATATACAATACGAGTGAAAGCTTGTAGAACCTTCTCGATCGTTTTGCGGTCTTTTTCATAATAAGGGGAAATATGCATGGACGTATGTTCGCCAAATCGAAGATCCTGATATAACCGAAATAAGGTCAGAGAATGAATTTCCGATACCTACGGACTGAGTAAGTTCACCAAGGTAATTACTTAGCCAGTTAATAAAGTGAGAGGGCATGTCATAAGATTAGACGCTGTGTAGAAGCATCATATGATATGTCAAGAAAAACAACATCAACTGAAATGTCTTGAACAAGAGAATCAACAATAAAAGTAGGGGATTCTACTAGAGATGTGGTTTTTTTATCTTTATGCTGTAAAACCGGCTTGATAAGAAGACAACTTTTTCTCTCTCTGAATATGAATAAATTTTTGTGGCACTTTTTGCGTTTAGTGCCTCCCCCCGCTCTTACAGAGGTTAAAATGGGTGATACGTCTGACATATTTTAATTTAAAAATTGACAAATGATTGAACTATCGCACAGAAAAAAAGCTAGTCCACCGGGCGGGATCGAACCCAGCCATCTCGAATCAAACCGGGAGCGCGTGTTACCATTACACCATGGCTGGATTCGATAGAGCCCGGTGGACTAGCTTTTTTTCTGTGCGATAGTTCAATCATTTGTCATCTTAACCAGGCTACACTTCCTTTAAACTGTGTAACTTAGCATTTGAAGATTTAAAAAAATTATTTATACATCAAAAAATTATTTTTACATAAAAAAACGCTTGTGCTTAGGCAAAAGTTCACGCTAACGAGGCCGTACGGCTTAGGCTAGAGAGACCGTATCAAAAAAAGCCACTCTCATCTGACTCACATATCTTACACAGTCTGGTTCTTAGAATTAAAAAAAAGCTCTTTCGTGAGGACACTCAGTCATATTAGTTCTTTCGTACATCGACAACTGGAACCAAACCAAAATACATGTTAAAGAGTTTTAAAGAGGCTATTTCAGAATTCAGTGCTGCGAGCAGTTGATGAAGTAGCTGAATACATTGAAGTGGCCATAGATTCCATCTTCGCTCAGGCGGATATGGTAAGAGAGATAAAGTGAAAGGTAACGTGTGTGTATGGTAACGTGCTTGCTCCCGGATTAAGAAGAGATGGCTGGGTTCGATCATAACCGGTTGAACAGCTTTTTTCGTTCGGTGGTTTTTTTCTCAAAAATACAGGAGTTGTTCATACGCATGAGCCGAGGACGAAACAATGAAAGAGTCACAGAGAGAAAAAAGATAGGCACTTTTTCCGTTCACCGGACAAACGCGTTGCGGTCGCGTCGCGGCCCCCTTCGCGTTTTATTTTTACATCAAAAAGTTATTTTTACATTAAAAAACGCTTAGGCTTAGTAAAAGTTTACGATAACGAGGCCGTACGGCTTAGCTAACGAGGCCGTACGACGCGAAGGGGGCCGCGACGCGACCGCGACGCGTGTGTCCGGTGAACGGAAAAAGTACCAAAAGATAGAGATAGAAAGAAGTTTGTACAGATAGGGACAGATATAGACAGATCGAGAGACAGGCAAGCAGAAAGAAAGACAGTGACGGAAAGACAAAAAGACAGAGAGAGGGAAAGAAAGTGAAGAAGAAAAAATACTTCGGAAGCAACCAATGATTTAAGAGAAACCGTATCACGACAATTTATACCGCGTCACTTTGTATCACGATATTTTGTTATTTTTCAGTTGTTTTCCACTGTTTTTTTTCTCGCTTAGGCTCAGGTAAAGATTACGCTGTCGAGGTTGTTTTAGGAATAAAACCGTTTGAAAAAAATGTCTCGCCATATAAATTTTTTGGCGATTTGTCAAAGTGTCGCGGAAAACAAAGTGTCGCGGAATTCAAAGTGTCGCGGAACTTAAAGTTTCGCGGTACAAAGTGTCGGGGAAAAGGTGTCGCAGGTACAAAAAAGTTGATGATCCCAGAGACACGGCAGGGACGAATTTTTTTAACTTTCAATCGTCAAATAAGAAAATTTCGTGACTTCCTGGTTTGTATTTATGTACAGGAAAAAGGTCCGAAATCATAGCACAAAATTGAAGAATTTTTTTGTTTTATATAAATGGATTAATAAACATTCATATTTTAACGAAAAAGTGGTATGAATCATTTTTTTAGATAGCCGACACTCTAAAAAATGCGGATTTGAAACCGGAGCAGCTTGAAACGAATTCTAAAAGAAAAGAGAAAGAAGGGAGTGGTAGAAATAAAGGAACAGAAAAAGAAAAGGTGAAGAGTCATCAAGAAAAGGACGACAACAATCAAAATTGTTCTGAAAAGAAGCCTCAAGCGAAAAAGGTCAAGGTTTAGTTCTTTTTTATGACAGTGAAATAGTAATAGTGGTAATTGTGTCCGTTTTCAAAAGACTGTTTCGCGAAAGAGATGTGTTAAAAGAATAGGTCACACGCACTGTTGAAAATACAAAAAAACTACCTTTTCTCCAACGGGGAGTTTTAAATCTGGAATAATGAAAAGAAAGCTAAAAATACATGACAGAGAAGAGAAAGTTTTTCATTATTTCAGACTCCCCTTCTCAAATTACGGTCGATTTCGGAAAAAAATCATAAATTGCTACTGAAGTTTTTTGAACTATGGTTAAACGATTCATAATACTTAATTAGCCGCCAATATTTTTTTTTCATTAGAGATCGTCATTTTCTATGAGAGATAAACAGAAATCATGTTACAATCAGCTTCATCGAACTTTTCGAAAACTTTCAAACACGACCCGTTATCCAAGAGCAGGACTCGGATTAATGAGCAGTTAGCGAGACATGGAACGCAGAGAATTAATAGATTCCTTATTTTTGATCAATTACCTTTTTTGGATCCGTCCTCTACTCCGAAGAAGCCGAAGAAGCTCTCTTGCCCACCCAATAATTATGTACAGTATGATCAACTTGTTTGGTGACTAGGATTTTACCGCATATTTTCCTTTCATGTAAGCAAAATTCCACTTTCTCCTCAACAAATTTTATTATCTTTCATATGATAATAATCTATAACTTTCACTCGAAATGACCTCTTTTGAGACAACAACCTCCGGATGACGGAGGATAGGCAGACACGACTTACCGCAAAACTTCTTGTGGAATTCGGTCCCATGTTTGCCCGATCGAAGTTTTGAGATCGGAAAACGAGGTGTGGGTTTTCGCGCAAGCTTCGCTCTCCAGGATTGACCAGGTGGAGTATTCCATTGTATTCAAATCAGGACTATTAGCATGTCATTCTTTGGCGGCGATGAAAGAGACGAAGTTTTGTGATATCCACTCTAGTTTCTTCTTGCTGATATGAGCAGGAGCGCCGTCCTGCTGGAATGTCCAGTTCCGTGTCCTGAAGTGCCTCTGGGCCCAAGGCTTCACATGATGTTCGAGGATCTCCGAGATGTAGACTTGAGTATTTGTTTTGACCTCTTTTCTAACGGGAGTTCTAACCATGGAGCAGATGCCAGCGAAAACAATGATAGATTCCGGATGCGAAGCACGTGAGACTGTTCGGACGGCAGCATCAACTTCTGCAGAGGACTGAGCAAGCACCCTATAATTTTGTTTGTTGTAGCTCCTCTCCAAAGTGAACGTCTTCTCATCGTTAAAGAGGGTCATGAGATGCTCTCCAGTCGCGGTCCGAGCAAGGAAAGCAGAGCATTCATGCTTCCTGCTGCTGAGGAGTGAGACCATGACGCTTCTGGTACCTGTATGATTCCATAACAAGCTTTTTTCGAAAAACTTCCACATCGTACCGTATGACGTATCCAATTGGGTGCCCATTTTCTGATACTTCTGCCTTTATTGCGGTTCAGGCGTTGCTTGACGATCTTTGTGATACGGGAGGTGGCAGTGGAAGTGGGACGATCACATCGTGAACGGTCAGTAAGTGTACCTCGTTTGAAAGTTCGATGCACAGTCTAACGGGCGACTCTAAGCCGACGAGATGTGTTTGAAGGCGTATCACGACACTTTGTACCGCGACACTTTGTACCGTGACACTTTGTACCGCGACTTGAGTGAGGCCGCGCGTTTTATTTTTACATTAAAACATATTTTTACATTAAAAAACGCTTAGGCTTAGTAAAAGTTTACGATAACGAGGCCGTACGGCTTAGCTAACGAGGCCGTACGGCTTAGCTAACGAGGCCGTACGCGGTACAAAGTGTCGCGGTACAAAGTGTCGCGGTACAAAGTGACGGGGTACAAAGTGTCGTATACAAGGTGACGCGGTACAAAGTGTCGGTAATTCGTTTGAAGGGGGGGGGGTTGTCCAGCACTACTCAGCGAGAATATTGCGCCCCGACTAGGATGAAAACGCACCATTTCGCGAGTGACAAATATTGAACACCGAAAAATTGGTTATAGGTGGATCAAAAGTTAAAGAAATTGATGGTATCATTTAAAATCGGCAGATCCACTCAGCTCGCTCTCGACACGCACCGAAAGTTTGTCACCAATTATACTGACCACTTTGTCTATAAGACCTCTGCCAGTACAGCCGCCCAAAGACTATTGATACTTATATATGTACATACATACATACATAGAACATGTAAGTTCATTTATCTCCCTCACTGTCGTACCCCTCTCCCTCTCTCTCTCTCTCTCTCGCTCTTTTTCCCCCTGTCCTTTTCTCTAACTTTCTCGATTCAGCCATACTCTCCACGCGGGGCTACGGAAGACGCTAGAATCAGTGTTCTCTGCAAAAGAAGCAAAAACATGGAAAAACGCCTGGACTCGTCCTTTTCCAGCGCGTCATCTTTTCCACTACAATTTTCCAACTTCAAAAAGGTGAATATATAGAGAATAGTCACGAAGCTTGAATAGAATGGGCTAATGCTGAAAATTAAAATGATGGGAGTAGTGAGAGCTCGAACCGTATGATTACATGATGAATAAATCTTACTCAGGTCTTGAATCAGTATCACATCAGCATTGCCATCTTTATTTTCTTTGGATTTTTTGCTTACGCTTAGCCAAGTTTACGCTAAATAGGTCGTACGGCTTAGTGCGAAACCTTATGGAACAGCCAGCTACATATTTACAGCTTCAGAGTAAAAACTATTTAAAAAATTTTTTTAAAACAAAGCGAAATTTGGGTGTAAGTTATCACGGTGCGAAATTTCGTGGAACCTTTGAATGTTATAAACAAGACCTTGGTCCGTATGCAGAGCCGTATAGGGTAGAGTATAGCTCAAAAAACTAAGTTGAATGGAAGAAGAAGAGTCGGCTCTCTGCTCAGAGTAGAGTCTCTTGCCAAAGTTTCTTATTTAACACCCAATTTGTATATATTTTAGTTCGCAACTCTGCTTAACAGCCCTGATTAGTGGCTATAAAACGAGAAAATTTCTCACCATATTGAAGAGAAAAGCGAATGTAAAAGTATGGTTTTTTTCTGAAAATCCTAAGCGCCCACGGATTATTTTATTGACGTGGAACATCAAATGTTTGTATATATTTTAGTTCGCGACTCTGCTTTTAGCATAAATTTTTGGTACTGCAGGTTTTATTGATGTGCAGGTTTTATTGATGTGCTATCATCTAGGTTTTTAATATAGTGAGGTCCTTTAACAACTCTTGTGTCGCAATACTCGAGTCCTGCACAAATGTCAAAATGTAAGAGCATGCGTTAATAATCGAGCAAGGCTTGTGAGCCTTGATGATTCGAACAAATTTAAGGCACTTTTTCACTTTAGGGACACCCTTTTCTACCAGAGGTTCGGGGTCATACGTCTGACTTTCAAGAGATCACACTTGCGTATATAGGGTGCAATAGAACCAATTTTATTAGCTTCAATTCTTGATATTGAGCCAATGAACTCACCTGACCCATTGAACCTCTGGTAGGGGGGGGTGTCCCTAAAGTGCAAAACTTCCGAATAACATGAGTCAAGTTGAATGAGGTGGAATTGAGAAAAGGCGCGTTTTTGAACTGTGATTTGAGCATCAACCGTATTCAGCAGTAACTTTTCCTATGTTTTCACAATATTTCTTCGGAACACAGTGATCAATCATGTTATTGGTTGTTCCAAAACCGACTGGTTCTTCAGTCGTGTAGTATAGTTTGCGTAAAATTTTGCGAATACTTCAGATTTCGAACTTCTCTTCGCAACAAAGCTATAAAACCATTCTCATGGAGATACAGACAGCTGATTCTAAAATAAGAGGAGAGGTACGCATCATGATCAACTTTTGAAGGGCTTTTTTTATAAACTTGAAATGAGTCACGTAGGTACGAATTGACCAAACAATCTTCGTGGGTGCATTGTCAAGATAGGTAGGGGTTTTCTTGTCAAGATAGGTAGGGGTTTTCTTGTCAAGATAGGTAGGGGTTTTCTTGGTAAACGCTAAATCACTATTCTCTCAAAGTTTAAAGTTTTGGTCGCGTGAAGTATTTGAAAAAATTGTATGGAAAAAAATGATAATGTTGACAAAGGGATTGATGGACAGAGGCGAGGAGAGAGGACAGAGGCGAGGAGAGAGTTTTAAAGGTCCAGAAGCGCTTTCTAATCACCTCGGAATTATTTGGGTTCGGCAATGAAGAGTGTAGAGAGTTGTTTGATGATAGTGGCTCAAAAGGAGCACAAAAACTAGCGAAGAATGACGAAAAATAAAGAAAACAAATGTGTCTATTTTATGAAGTTTCCCAACCTCATTAGCTATCTGCAAGAATCGTTCGAAAAACTTTCAAGTTCAATATGCAAACTTTGACTTACGTTTCAATTAAGCTCGATAGTGTTCTTTGAAAACATTAAGTAGAGGCAAAGAAAACATTAAGTAGAGGCAAAGAAAACATTAAGTAGAGGTAAAGAAAACATTAAGTAGAGGCAAAGAAAACATTAAGTAGAGGCAAAGAAAACATTAAGTAGAGGCAAAGAAAACATTAAGTAGAGGCAAAGAAAACATTAAGTAGAGGCAAAGAAAACATTAAGTTGAGGCAAAGAAAACATTAAGTAGAGGCAAAGAAAACATTAAGCAGAGGCAAAGAAAACATTAAGTAGAGGCAAAGAAAACATTAAGTAGAGGCAAAGAAAACATTAAGTAGAGGCAAAGAAAACATTAAGTAGAGGCAAAGAAAACATTAAGTAGAGGCAAAGAAAACATTAAGTAGAGGCAAAGCTTTTCACATTGAAGCTCATGTTAAAACGTTTTTTAAAAGGATAGTTTGACATAATGAAAAATCTGCCCTTGTACAGTTGAAAAAAAATGCTTCGTTGAAAACTGCTCATTTTAAACGGATCGAAAAAATCGTTCATTCGAGTGAGGTTCATGAGATACTGAGAATTGAGCTAGTCTTCATAGTTATGTTATTTTACACTTTGCATTTTCTTTTTGTTTTATAATTTTCAACTCTTTTGTCATAGTGTGTGAGCAGACTACATACGGGCTTGTTGGTTTTCACCTCTTATAATTCTCTTTTACGTTTACTTGACTAATGATGTACACATTCAACGTCATAATCCATTTGATTCAACACATTTCTTCTATTTTTCACGTTCTTGATTAAGAAAGAGCGGGAACGTAGAAGGTAGAGAATTAAAACATGATGTGGACGGTACGATCTCAAGGTTTTTTATTTGCTAGAGAACGAGTTCAATCCATATGGTGAAACCGAGAATATTGAGCACAGTTAGACAGATGACTGAACACGCGTCTAGATGAATGATTCACTCAATCTTCAGGGCACTAAACTGCCAGAATGATATTATAGTGCTCTGAAGATTATGTGAACACGAACCCTACTGGGTGTGGACTCAAAACGAAATACGGGCTATAGGTCACCAGGTCACCAGCTATAGGTCACCAGGTCACCAGCACTGTTGAGAATTTCGGTTCCCTACCAGCTCGCTTCTTATTATAACAGACTCTCGCTCAAAGAGCGCTAGTTTTTTTATTTTAAAAAAGACCTTTGTTGAACTATGACTGAGTGTCTTTACAATAACGAGATCGAAATTACAAGGTGACTGTGAGGCGAATCCCGAAGTCATCTTGGTTTTATGTGTCCATCGTGGTGCCTGTTGAGGCTGATCAACCTGGAATACATCTTGAAACAGAGTCAAAAGTGAGAATTTTCCGAAGTCTTTGACCAGAAACTCACCTTTTCAAAATGAATAATAGCCAAATGAATAAAGAATGAAACTGTATTTGGGTTTTGACACTCGTCTGGATCCAGTTTTTTGGGTAACCAAAAATATAATTATAACAATGTTGTAAATTTGAGAAAATTGTGTTCCAAATTCTATATTTTACTGTATGCCATGTTTTTTGTTAATTGATTATATTGTAACAGAAGACCACAGATTAAATTTTTGAGAAGATTTTTATAAGTTCATGTAATAATAAATAAAATAATAACATCAATGATAATACTGAACTGAAACTTAGATTAAAATGAATAGGACGAAAAACAATCATTTTGCGTGATTAATCTTTTTCGCAGGAAAATGAAATACGGAACACTAAGATCAACGGGGTAAGCGTCACACCACTGAAGAGATGAGATTTTCTCCTTTGCCAATATTTTGGAGTTTCATATCCAATCTTTTGAGTCACCATAAACACCATATCTTTGGAGTGGCTTCCACTTTTGACTTGAGTTATAAAGTTACGTGAGACTACGTTTTGAGCCGACTTCAGAAAAAAATAAAACGAGAGAAAAATGTTCTGAAAAAATGTTGCGTAAATCGCGATTACATTTTATTACAAAACTTGTGAAACCTAGTAACATGTTTTTTTCTCATTTTGATAATCATTTTTCAAAGTGAAAAAATTCGAACTAAAGTTCCTTAAATATATGGGGCCGTGTTCAGAGATCTAAGATGAACTCAGGGGTAAATTTTTCCCTAGTATATTGTAGACCTAAGTTCAACTCAGTTCTGTACTCACAAAAAAATTTTACATGAAAATTCATACCAGCAAAGCATGGGAAGCGTAACGATACGTCTGAAAGTATTCAGAGGAATACTTTCTCAAAGTATTGTCTTTCATACCGCGAAAACATGGTTTTTCATGGAATAAAAGTATTCTAGGCATACCACTGTTTGTCGGGATACTACACTAAAGTATTCTTTTTCATACCTCGAAAGTTTTTTCTCATGAAATCAAAGTATTGCAGGCCATACTTTGAAGTATGCCGTTTCTTTTTTTCCTTGATTTTTGTGTCGAGAAACTTTTTTTGTTTTGTTTTTTTCTGGAGTCAAATTTTTCATGATTTTTTTCATGAACAATTTTTTATTCAATAATAGCAAGCAATGTTATAATCACAATCAACCAGCAAAAAATTGTAGTATATTACAATTTTGTTATTATAATAACAAAATTAGAGTCAGCACAACAAAAACATTTTTACCTTCTACCAAGCATGAAATTTTTCGAAAATCTACTTCGTCATAAATTAACAAGGAACTGGCGAAATAATTTTGAGAGCGATCCTTTCTTTTTTGAGGCGATCTTTTGAGGCCGATCCTTACAAACCAAACGTGTTTACGGCTTAGTAATGTAAAAGAAGAGAAAACGTAAAAGAAGAGAAAACAAGATTTGCAAGTGATCAAGTTCTTAACTTAATTTCTTCAACTAATGGTCTTCTGAGTAAGATTAACAACAGCAAGAACGAATTTAAACGGTTTAACATTTTTTATGTACTAGTTCGTAGAACATTAATATTGTGACTAATTGTTTTATACGGTCTCATTACTAAGCCGTACGGCCTCGTTAGCTTGAAATTTTACTAAGCATAAGCAAACTGCACTGTTAAAACACTTTTTGATATTAAAAAAGCAAATTATTTAAAGTAAAATTGGCACTTTTGAACTTTAGGTCCCCCCTCCCAGAGGTTCCATGGGTTATACTTCTGACTCAATTACATTTTCAAAAATGTTATTTTTACATTAAAAAACTATTTTTTCATTAAAAAAACGCTTAGGCTTAGTAAAAGTTTACGCTAACGGCCGTCCGGCTTAGGCTAACGAGACCGTATCAAGAAACTTACCCAAAAACTGACTCATGGAACCTCTGGGAGGAGGGGTGCCCTAAAGTGCAAAAGTTCTGTAAAATTCCACCATAAAAGCATGAGTGTGACCCCATGCAAGACACAGGTTAAAGTTCAACGGTGTCAACTTTGAAAAAGAATTTTTTGATACAGTACTTGAGTTTTAACGTTACTTCGGGTCACGCTTTTGATTTTTACGATGAGGCATACTTTCACAAGTATTGTATTAAAAAATTCAAAGTATGCCTCTTTAGCATACTTTGATATTGTTGAAGGGATATCACATTGTCGCTGCCAGGAATACTTTCGAAGTAATTTTTATTCATGAAATGCCTTTATCCTTTTTAGCATACTTCCCAATAGTTATGCTCTTTTTTGTGAGTATTCAGAGACAAGACGGGTGAGAGCGTCTCAGCTTTCCTACTTAACTTTAGTATAAAGTTTAGCCTGAAGTCTACTCTCTGAATTCCATTTTGGCGAAACTAAAACTTAGTATAAAGTTTACCATAACTTTTAGTATAAATTTTTGTCTCTGAATACGGGCCCAGAGGACATATGCTTCCATTTTCTGGTAGCGAATTTTGAAAGTTTGCATCAAAAACTTTTGGGGAGAAACAAAGGGGCAATGTTATGATTTTAGAAATCTCATTTAACTCTACAAGACACCATTTGTTCTCTAGGTGTCGAAATTGCCTTTGAAAATTAAAAAAAAAGCTTTCAATTAGCCTTCTCTCTCTGTCAACTTCCGCTTTTTTTGTTTCAACAGCATGCTTAGTGACAATCTTTGAGGACGCGCCGTTCAAATCATTCTTCTTGTTATCCTATCTTCTCATTGAACAACTCATTAGTTAGATTAACAACCAATTGTATACGGCGTTTTAGAACAATCGCACTTTATGTCTCGACTTCCTTGTAATCTGCAAAAGCTCGCTCCTCTCACACAGAGGAAAATTGATCAGTTTTGTTAATTTTTAAGTGACAATGTGGTTAAGGTCATTTATATTGTTCAGTCTATAGTAAAACTCGCCCCAACTCGCCCTAATTCGCGAACTGCGAAACTGTTCACTTGTCGTCAATAATATTGTTCACTTGCAAAAAAAGTGTGCAGTATTAAACCTCGCCCATAACTTGCGAGCTATTTCGTTCTTGTTTTTCATAGTGTGCAGTAGTGAACCTCGCCCATAACTTGCGAGCTATTTCGTTCTTGAATTTCTATTTCGTCCTTTCTTGGCTTTTTTTTCTCCAAATTAAAACAAAAATTGCGTGTTTCTTTGGAATGTAATGAACACTTAAAATCAACAAACTTTTTTTCCAACAAGCATGATAAAATCGTTTTTAACAAGCATTTATGGAATAACCAAAGAAAAATATTCCATCGCAATATCCATGAACACAAACAGAAGAGTCAAAGGAGAATTTTAAAAAATTCAAGGCCCTCTGTAATGGGTTACTGAATTTTTTAAACCAAAAATCAACAAGCATGATTCGATCATTGTCGAAATAACGAGAAGAAAAGATTTCAATAATCTAAAAAAATAAAAACAGACGAGTCGAAGCACAATTAAAATATTGAATTGTTCTTTCTATTACACTGATTTGAAAAAAATTATTAGGCATGATGTGATGAAAAGCAAAACCATCTCTAGATTTTTGTTGTTGTTCATATCAGTCTGTGGCACTTGTCTAGTTCGACGTAGGCTCCTCCCCCATGCATTTTGATGTACGATGTTGCTCCTGTTCTCTCTCATTTTCCTCATCATCCCTCTCACTGTTATTTAACATTAAAATAAGGGTACTTGTCCAGATCTACGTAGGCTCCGCTCCGCTCCCCCTCGGGGAGGGGGTCACGGATTTCTGACTACTCGATTTACTGACGGCTTAGTAATAGTTTACGCTAACGAGGCTCTTACGACTAAGGCTAACGAGACCGTATGACAATTAGTCATAAATCCGCGACTCCGCCGGTCGACGGGGAAGAGGGGCGGATCCTGCGCCGATCTGGACAAGTACCTTTTCTGGTTCTTATCTTAAGTAGCAAATATATAAAAACGCATTTCGAAAACACGAGGAAAAAAAAAACCATTTTTACGTTTTCAGTGAACTTTTCTCTCATTCTAACCCTGCGCTGATCTTCTCTTCTTCTTAGCGTTGTGCCGCTATGGCGAAGTCCGCTTGTGGACTCTCGTTCTCCATTTGTCCCGATCAAAGGCATCTCTCGGGCTTAGAGGACAGGCTTTCAAGTCCGCAATGATGGTGTCTCGCCATTGCTCGGTCAAAAGCGCGCCTCTCTCTCTTAACGATGCTGTTCGACTCAAAGATGAGTGCCCACAAGGTCATTCAAATACTCTATATATATATATTGAGCCAGTTTCGCCATGAAGAGCTAAGGGGAGCGGGGGAGGAAGAAGCTGTAAGGCTGTATTATGTACAAAACCATCAGAAGTTTTAAACCTCTCTTCCTAACCGATTATTCTGCCCCCTCTTCCTCTTTCTCTCTCTCTCTGTCTCTCTCTTTGTCGCTCTGTCTCTCTGTCTCTCTTTTTCTTTCCAACTTCCTATCTCTATTTCTCTCTCTTTCTCTTGCCCTCTCTCACTTGCAAGCACAATTTTTCACTCTTGACTTCTCTCCTTCTTCTCTACTCCAAATTTTTCTCTCTCTTGCTCGCTTTTCCATTAGTTTTTCAATGAATCTCTTGCTTGTCAATCAATCATCCTAGCTTATTTCACATACTTAACATTTTCTTGAAACCTCTTCTTCTAATTCTGCCTCCTCACTAAAATGGATCACAGGCAAAATGTATTTTGCAAAAACGAGAAAAAAATAAAGCTTAGGCGAAGCAGACTCTTGATGTCTTATGATAAAACTTTTTTCGCTTGTAAGGACTCATTATTGAAGAAAAAACTCCAGAAAGCCGAGGGTTTTATTAATGTACCTCTTGCAAAAAGCGAGAAGCTAATGGTAAATTTTTTTCCGAAAAACTATCCATCAAAGAAAAGGAATGGAGGAATGCGAGGAATGCATTAGGTTTTTCACGCATTTGGAATACATCTAAGTATTGAATTTTTACTACGTCAGTTATGAGTTGTGTAATCATTTCTGCTCAATTTACACTATAATCAGCTGAAAGCATAGAGGCAAAAGTTTTTTTCCGCTTCTCTATTCTGTTCTCGATTTTTTCATCTTTCTTCGAAAAAAGGAAGAGAACAATATAACAGTATGTAAGTGAAAGTAAAAGTTCCTTGTAATGGTTGGTTAACACGCTCGCTCCCGGATAGAGGAGAGATGGTTGCATGGGTTCGAGTCCCCCCGGTGACTAGCTTTTTTCCGTGCGGTGGTTTGATCAATTTGTCTTCTCTACCAGGCGTCACTGCCTTAAAACTGTGTAACTGAGCATTTGAAGATTAAAAGTTCCTTTATTTTTCTTAACGATTAGATTGATACATTTAGATGATATAATAAACCGTTCTTTCCATTTTTCGTGGCTGAGAGCGGTCGATTCTCTATTGCTTTTCATTTCTATCGCTAGGAATAGAGGACTCCGGAACTAACCAGGATTTGGACAAGGGCCGTCAATTTTTCGTTTTCGGTTTTTAAGTTATTGACAAAACTTGCACGTTTCGGTTTGTCCCTATCTTTGATGTCTTGGCTAGAATCTTTTCTTGACGGTCGAATTTTTTCTGTACGAATGGGCAAGACAATATCTGCTCCTCAACCTGTGACATCTGGCGTGCCACAGGGTTCCGTATTAGGACCACTTCTGTTTTCTCTATACATTAGCGAATTGAATTATGTGCTTAGCCCTTATCCGAATATACGCTATCAAGCATACGCTGATGACATTAAGTTATATGTATCTCACAGTGCTCACAATATAACTGAACGAACTATCGAAATGCAGAATTGTCTAGATAATGTGTATAATTGGTGCGTAGCCAACCATCTTTCTTTATCTTCGAACAAGACCTATCATCTACGCTTAGGCAAAACTTCTCCTCCTTTCAATTATCACCTAAATAACTGTGTTTTAAAAGTATCTACTCAAGTGAGAGACCTTGGAGTCCAACTAGTACCATCTCTTCGCAGACATGACGCGATTCTTGAACGAACTATGAAGGCTACTAAAGCGATGTATGCTATGCTCCGCTCTATAAGCATCAATGATTCCCAAGTACTTGTTAAGTGTTTCAATACATATGTTCTACCTCATCTAGAATTTGCCTCTTGTCTATGGAATCCAATATACCGGAAGGATTCTGATCTCCTAGAAAAGGTTTTGAGATCTTTCTCTAGAATACTCTTTTATCGATGTTTCCCACAGCCTGATTATCATTCATTCATTCATTCTTTATTTCCATGTACGTGTATGTTTAACGTGGAATCGAAATATAAAAACAATATAACATGGATTTTTATATATGATAAAATTAAGAAATGAAAAAGAAGAAGGTGAGGTAATACAGTGGCAGTGTATTAAAGCCATTAGTCAGAAACAATAGGGCTAGGTAAAATAGTATGTTTAGGAAGTTCTTTCAGTTTCGTCAGAAACATCATATCAGAATGAATGCATACTATTTCAGAAGGTAGGCAGTTCCATATAGAGATAATTCTTGATGCACATGTAGAGAACCGGGAGCTGTTTATAGCGAAAGGCAATGCGATTCTCAACTTGTGAGCATTTCTAATATTCTTAAGAAGTGGTTTAACAATGAATAGTCTGGAAGAATCAAATTCAGAACACGAATGTATTCTTTTATGGATAGATACTAGGTCAGCAACAACGCGGCGGTATTCAAGTGACTCTAGATTAAGCATTTCTAGTCTTTCAGAGTAATCTAATCGAGGAAGTCCGTTCCTAGCTAGGATTCTTCTGGTGAAACTCCTTTGAACTTTTTCAATGTCTTTCACAAGGCCTATGGTTGTTGGGGACCAAACTACAGTCGCGTATTCGAGGATTGGGCGTACATAAGTGACAAAAGCTAGTGTCAGAACATCAAGAGACTTAGTCTTGAATGTACGCAAGAATAAGTTCGCAAGGTTTGTTGCTTTCTTACAGACAATCTCGACTTGTTTTTTGGAGGAAAGATTATCAGAGAACACAACGCCTAAATCATTTACTTCAGAAGATTTATTCATGACCACTCCGTTAAGATAGTAATTCATCATGGCATTGGAACCGAAGTGTGAAACAACGAATTTTTTAGCAGATAGCTCAAGATTGGAATGTTGACACCAGTTAGAGATGTTATCAATGGCTATTTGGAGATCGGAAGAGAAAAGTGGTACTTCAGTAAACAGTTTCACGTCGTCGGCATATATCGAATATTGCACAGTCGAAGGAATAACTTCCTTTATGTCATCAATAAATAATAAGAATAATTTAGGGCCGATTGTTGATCCTTGGGGCACACCACTAATTACAGAGGAAGTGCTTGAAAACTCGTTGTCAACACAAATAGTCTGCATTCTTTCAGTCAAATAATCACGAATCCATCCAAGGACAGGATTACAAATTCCTATATTTTCAAGTTTGCGTACTAAAAGATTATGGTCTACTGTGTCAAAGGCCTTAGATATGTCAAGGAGAACAACATCGACAGCCTTTCCATGAGACAGTAAATCCGCAAGGTAACAATGTGATTGTACTAGTGAAGTTACTGTGGACCTTTTGCTTCTAAAACCGAATTGATGAGGAGATAGAATAGAATTGTTCTCCAAGTAAGCATCAATTTGACTAATCAAAACATTTTCCATAACTTTAGAGATTGAACAAGTTAACGAATTAGGACGATAACTTGAAAGTTGATCTGCCGCAGATTTGGGTTTCGGGATTGGTTTAACTATCGTCATTTTCCAGAGAGAGGGTGCCTTTCCAGAAAGTAAAGAATTGTTAAAAATAATAGATAACGGTTTCAGAAGCACAAAACGCAGTTTCTTGAAAACAATATTTGGTATGGTGTCAGGAGAAGTATTACACTTATTGCTCAACTTTCTAATACCATTCAATATCATATCATGAGTTATGAAATCAAAGTACAATTTCGAGGAAGTCGTCGGATAGATCTCAGGAACAATAGAACGAGGGGTCGAGTACACCGAAGAGAAAAACTCTGAGAAAGCTTCGGCTTTAGATAATGAAGTAACCAAAGTTCGATTAGATTGATCAACTATTGTGGGCATTGCTGAATTACGGCCCTTAGAGCGACTGCGACATTCGGAATAAAACAATTTCAGGTTTCCTTTACTAACTAGTTTGCTTTCTTTCTCAATCTGGTGCAAATGTAACTGTTTAGAAAATTCAGCAGAAAGATTGTGGCTGTAAACAGAATTAGGAGAATGAAGTGTAGCTCGTTGAAGCTTGTAATACATTGTTCGGAGCCTAGGTGGATAGAGGTCGATATCAGAGAAATCGGAGAACAATGGGACGAAACGGTCGATAAGGTGGACAAGGAAGTCAACAAAGTAGTTATAGCAGCGTCAGAGTCGAAAAGAGCTAGAGAAAGTGTCCAGTCATGAGATGCAATCAGCCATTCCATCATAGCCCAATTCGCACGCGCGAAATTTCTTATAGAAGGAGCCGAAGCAGCAGGAAAAGCTGAGAAAGACACTTGAAATTCTACGGTGGCATGGTCACTTGATGAAAAAGGCGCAATCACAATACAGTCGGAAACAACTAGACTATTAGACAGCACAATATCTAATATGTTCGTACCACGTGTTGGTTGGGAGACGAATTGAAAAAAATGCTCATCGCAGCAAAAATCTAAGAACAAGGAATGATTCTCATTGTAAGAAGTGTATAGGCTATTCCAGTCAATAAATGGAAGATTGACATCTCCTACTACCACCATAGGTATATTGGGAAGGGTAATCGATTTAATATAGGACAACAATCTGACCATCGTTGCTGATGTACAGGAAGGGGAACGGTAGATCACTACGCATCGCATTTGCCGTGGAAGTGCAATAGGGTTGAAGATATCGAGAGATATCACTTCTATGCCATTATCTTGGAAAGAGGAAACTAGAACAGATGGAATATTAAGGGAGACAAATGCGGCAACTCCTCCGCCTTGATTAGGATCATTTAGGGAACGATCACATCTATACAACAAATATTTATGCTCCTTCAAAAACTCATGATCGGAATCTAAGGAAGAAAGCCAAGTTTCTGTAACGAAAACAAAATCATAGTTATTGTAAATAAGCAAAAAATCAAGATCAGCTACTTTATTGCGTATAGATCTCGGATTGAATAAACATGCTTTCGTTAAAGGGCAAGAAAAAGAATTCCTAACACTGCCACTGACCTAGCAAGAAGTTCTTTTGGTAACGTTAGCGAATGACCTCTTCTGTTCTTCTCGGAATGGTCTCGGCGTCGATAGCTTGGACAGCTGAGTTCCTCTGAAGGTCCACTCTATCTGCCCGGCCGCCTGGTTCCGTTCTCTGGCAATATGTCTGCACTGCTTTTCTAATTCGAGTCCAGTTCTGGTCAAGTCTTCTCTGACGAAGACTCGGGGAAGAGACTGCAGGACATTAAGCCTTGAAGTTCTTATCTTTTTCAGACAAGCTGAGCGAAGAGTTGTAGACGGTAGATATATCTTCAGAACTCGTCTTTTGTGCTCCGCTTTGCCAAACCGCTTGTATTTGACTTCGCCTCTCTTGAAAGCCTCCGAAATGCCCTGGATATCCAGTTCTTGTATGAACTTTGAAACGAAGGTTTCATCGTTCGCGGCTGTGACTGAGTCCGATTCGTGTTCCTCCATACCAACAACCACGATATTCTTGGCCTTCTCTTCAATAACATCTTTGTCTTCGAGTAGGCAGCGTCTGACTGCCTCATATGCAACAGCGTCTGGAGACAAAGTGAAATGAGTAGATTGGGCTGCTGATGAAACGGCAAACTTTTCTTGAGTGAGAGACTCAATCTGCTTGTTTTGAGCCTCAATGGTTCGCGCTTGAGTTGCTATCGTGTCTGCTTGTAAACGGATGGTTTCCAGAAGAGAGGCGATTTCAATGTTGGCAGAAAAAGAGGACATGTTTGGACAGGAATAGGATATCTCAAACTTGGGTAATTAAACCAATCCTCTCAGCCTTCCATGTTACAGAGATCGTCTGAATCTAATTGGCCTAAGTACTTTAGCCGAAAGAAGGGTGATTGCCGACCTTAAAATGGGTTGGAAGATCTTCAATGACAAGTCTATTATTGAAAAATCACGCATTTTCAAGAGCACCTCCTCTACCCGCACTAATATGAATGGTATTGCTATTGAATGTACTTCTTCGACTTCTAGATTCAATTGTTTCGGTTTACGTGTTTCAAGAATGTTTTACGTAATCCCGAGTGAAATACTGAATTCAAGAACAGTAGAGCAGTTTATAAATCGGCTCCTTAACGAGAATGTGATATGTGACCTGGAGAATAACTAGTAGCATTTAGATATTTGCCTTACTTTTAGATACTTGCCTTACTTTTAGATATTTGCCTTACTTTAGATATTTGCCTTACTTTTAGATATTCGCCTTACTTTAGATATTTGCCTTACTTTAGATATTTGCCTTACTTTTAGATATTCGCCTTACTTTAGATATTTGCCTTACTTTAGATATTTGCTTTACTTTTAGATATTTGCCTTACTTTAGATATTTGCATTACTTTTAGATATTTGCCTTACTTTAGATATTTGCCTTACTTTAGATATTTGCCTTACTTTAGATATTTGCCTTACTTTTAGATATTCGCCTTACTTTAGATATTTGCCTTACTTTAGATATTTGCCTTACTTTAGATATTTGCCTTACTTTTAGATATTCGCCTTACTTTAGATATTCGCCTTACTTTAGATATTTGCCTTACTTTAGATATTTGCCTTACTTTTAGATATTTGCCTTACTTTAGATATTTGCATTACTTTTAGATATTTGCCTTACTTTAGATATTTGCCTTACTTTAGATATTTGCCTTACTTTAGATATTTGTCTTACTTTTAGATATTCGCCTTACTTTAGATATTTGCCTTACTTTAGATATTTGCCTTACTTTTAGATATTTGCCTTACTTTAGATATTTGCATTACTTTTAGATATTTGCCTTACTTTAGATATTTGCCTTACTTTAGATATTTGCCTTACTTTAGATATTTGCCTTACTTCTAGATATTCGCCTTACTTTAGATATTTGCCTTACTTTTAGATATTCGCCTTACTTTTAGATATTCGCCTTACTTTCGATATTTGCCTTACTTTAGATATTTGCCTTACTTTAGATATTTGTCTTACTTTTAGATATTCGCCTTACTTTAGATATTTGCCTTACTTTAGATATTTGCCTTATTTTTAGATATTCGCCTTACTTTAGATATTTGCCTTACTTTAGATATTTGCCTTACTTTAGATATTTGCCTTACTTTTAGATATTCGCCTTACTTTAGATATTCGCCTTACTTTAGATATTTGCCTTACTTTAGATATTTGCCTTACTTTTAGATATTTGCCTTACTTTAGATATTTGCATTACTTTTAGATATTTGCCTTACTTTAGATATTTGCCTTACTTTAGATATTTGCCTTACTTTAGATATTTGTCTTACTTTTAGATATTCGCCTTACTTTAGATATTTGTCTTACTTTTAGATATTCGCCTTACTTTAGATATTTGCCTTACTTTAGATATTTGCCTTACTTTTAGATATTTGCCTTACTTTAGATATTTGCATTACTTTTAGATATTTGCCTTACTTTAGATATTTGCCTTACTTTAGATATTTGCCTTACTTTAGATATTTGCCTTACTTTTAGATATTCGCCATACTTTAGATATTTGCCTTACTTTTAGATATTCGCCTTACTTTTAGATATTCGCCTTACTTTAGATATTTGCCTTACTTTAAATATTTGCCTTACTTTAGATATTTGTCTTACTTTTAGATATTCGCCTTACTTTAGATATTTGCCTTACTTTAGATATTTGCCTTACTTTTAGATATTTGCCTTACTTTAGATATTTGCATTACTTTTAGATATTTGCCTTACTTTAGATATTTGCCTTACTTTAGATATTTGCCTTACTTTAGATATTTGCCTTACTTTTAGATATTCGCCTTACTTTAGATATTTGCCTTACTTTTAGATATTCGCCTTACTTTTAGATATTCGCCTTACTTTAGATATTTGCCTTACTTTAGATATTTGCCTTACTTTAGATATTTGCCTTACTTTTAGATATTCGCCTTACTTTAGATATTTGCCTTACTTTTAGATATTCGCCTTACTTTTAGATATTCGCCTTACTTTAGATATTTGCCTTACTTTAGATATTTGCCTTACTTTAGATATTTGCCTTACTTTAGATATTTGTCTTACTTTTAGATATTCGCCTTACTTTAGATATTTGCCTTACTTTAGATATTTGCCTTACTTTTAGATATTTGCCTTACTTTAGATATTTGCATTACTTTTAGATATTTGCCTTACTTTAGATATTTGCCTTACTTTAGATATTTGCCTTACTTTAGATATTTGCCTTACTTTTAGATATTCGCCTTACTTTAGATATTTGCCTTACTTTTAGATATTCGCCTTACTTTTAGATATTCGCCTTACTTTAGATATTTGCCTTACTTTAGATATTTGCCTTACTTTAGATATTTGCCCTACTTTTAGATATTCGCCTTACTTTAGATATTTGCCTTACTTTTAGATATTCGCCTTACTTTTAGATATTCGCCTTACTTTAGATATTTGCCTTACTTTTAGATATTTGCCTTACTTTAGATATTTGCATTACTTTTAGATATTTGCCTTACTTTAGATATTTGCCTTACTTTAGATATTTGCCTTACTTTAGATATTTGCCTTACTTTTAGATATTCGCCATACTTTAGATATTTGCCTTACTTTTAGATATTCGCCTTACTTTTAGATATTCGCCTTACTTTAGATATTTGCCTTACTTTAAATATTTGCCTTACTTTAGATATTTGTCTTACTTTTAGATATTCGCCTTACTTTAGATATTTGCCTTACTTTAGATATTTGCCTTACTTTTAGATATTTGCCTTACTTTAGATATTTGCATTACTTTTAGATATTTGCCTTACTTTAGATATTTGCCTTACTTTAGATATTTGCCTTACTTTAGATATTTGCCTTACTTTTAGATATTCGCCTTACTTTAGATATTTGCCTTACTTTTAGATATTCGCCTTACTTTTAGATATTCGCCTTACTTTAGATATTTGCCTTACTTTAGATATTTGCCTTACTTTAGATATTTGCATTACTTTTAGATATTTGCCTTACTTTAGATATTTGCCTTACTTTAGATATTTGCCTTACTTTTAGATATTCGCCTTACTTTTAGATATTCGCCTTACTTTAGATATTTGCCTTACTTTAAATATTTGCCTTACTTTAGATATTTGTCTTACTTTTAGATATTCGCCTTACTTTAGATATTTGCCTTACTTTAGATATTTGCCTTACTTTTAGATATTTGCCTTACTTTAGATATTTGCATTACTTTTAGATATTTGCCTTACTTTAGATATTTGCCTTACTTTAGATATTTGCCTTACTTTTAGATATTCGCCTTACTTTAGATATTTGCCTTACTTTTAGATATTCGCCTTACTTTTAGATATTCGTCTTACTTTAGATATTTGCCTTACTTTAGATATTTGCCTTACTTTAGATATTTGCCTTACTTTTAGATATTCGCCTTACTTTAGATATTTGCCTTACTTTTAGATATTCGCCTTACTTTTAGATATTCGCCTTACTTTAGATATTTGCCTTACTTTAGATATTTGCCTTACTTTAGATATTTGCCTTACTTTAGATATTTGTCTTACTTTTAGATATTCGCCTTACTTTAGATATTTGCCTTACTTTAGATATTTGCCTTACTTTTAGATATTTGCCTTACTTTAGATATTTGCATTACTTTTAGATATTTGCCTTACTTTAGATATTTGCCTTACTTTAGATATTTGCCTTACTTTAGATATTTGCCTTACTTTTAGATATTCGCCTTACTTTAGATATTTGCCTTACTTTTAGATATTTGCCTTACTTTAGATATTTGCCTTACTTTAGATATTTGCCTTACTTTAGATATTTGCCTTACTTTAGATATTTGCCTTACTTTAGATATTTGCCTTACTTTAGATATTTGCTTTACTTTCAGATATTCGCCTTACTTTAGATATTTGCCTTACTTTTAGATATTTGCCTTACTTTTAGATATTTGCCTTACTTTAGATATTTGCCTTACTTTAGATATTTGCCTTACTTTAGATATTTGCCTTACTTTAGATATTTGCCTTACTTGTCGCCACACTTGAATATTATTTACAATGTCTCTCACCATAACTTTGCATTGCAAAATGTCGATAAAATATAATATATATAACTTCGTAACCCTCGTGAGCTGAATAGGAGACTCAGTAACGCGCAAATTACGATGGCTGAGACTGCTCCTACTAGCTCTAATTATGAATCTCTTACTGAAACAAATGCTCAGATCCCATTACCATCTCCTCTTCCCATTCCGAAGCGTGGTCGTGGTCGTGGAAGGAGCGTTGCAGTTGGCAGAGCTCGCGGAGTCGGCAGAGCCTCTACGAGAAAAACTCGCAATCAAACAAGCACTCAGGAATCGATCGTGAGCGTAGGAGACGTAGCACAAGTCGACAGAGGTATCGAAGAATTTCCTCTCTTGACGGGAGGACAGCGAGTTTTATCTCAGACTTCTCCATGTTGTTGTTGTGGCCGGCAAACGTCTCGCGTCGAAAAGAGTTGGCCATGGAGGGCCGCTCTCTCCCTCTCTCTCTCCTCTCTTTTTTTTATTTTTTAAATACATCTCTTCTTCTTTCCTTCACAATAGTCTCAGAAATGAGGCTACTTCTTTTGGTTTCATCCAGAGATCTTCCAACGTGAGTCTTGTTGGACGTCTAGCGCATTTGAAGAGATGGGCCACGTCGTGAGGTCCTTTGAGACAGTCTGGGCAGTATTCAGGTATCGAGTCATCGATCCGGTGTAAGTAGTGGTTGGTGTACCTGCTGTAGCCTGAGCGTAGTTGGCTCAGCGTGCAGCGGGCGTTTCTGGAGAGGTCCACTTCTTCTTCATTTATGTCCGGTGGTGGTCGGCCGCCCAGTATGACTGGACCTTGGATGGTTTCCTTTTCTTCTGAGACCATGTTTGTGTGGACTCGGTTGGCGACGTTTTTCCCGTTGTTCTTCTCTGCTGTTTCCGACAGGGCTCTTTCAACAGTGCTTCTGCATGCGATGTACATAAAGATCAGCTTTCATGTTGCGTGGTGGGGGTCCTTGGAGAAATAATCCGTGATGGAAGTGAGTTTGGCTCAAGGTCCTTGCCAAGTATTGGGCTGATAGCATGTGAAGGTGCGATTTCGATCTCATAACTTTAGCTTCAGCATGTATGTGGTCGACGCTGGCCATTTGATGGTTTCCTGTTACGATACGCAGGCCATTGTTCTGTCCTCTTTGAATTTTGGTATGTGCTGAGGAGGAGAGAAAGCTGGCCCAGGCTGGAGCTTCGTAGCTGTATATGGATTGGCAAATGGCTGTGTACGTGAGACGGAGTGTCTCCTTTTGGTTGCCCCATGTACTGCCGGCTAGCGCCTTCAGTACATTGTTACGTTGCGACATTCGGCCTGCTATGTCTTTCGCATGATGACTGAATGTGAACATAGAATCATATGTAACTCCAAGGATTTTGGCGGTATTCACGGTGGGTACGCTCTGACCTCCGATCGAGACATCTAGGATAGTCTTGTACTCTTTGCTGTAAGGTGTGAAGAGTAGAAGCTGGCTTTTGGCAGGAGAAATAGATAGTCCACGATCGTGGATGAACTTTTCGATGTGTGGGAGACCGGATCGTATGTGTAGCAAGGCAGTGGAAATGCTCGGATCTGACGCCCATAGCGTTATATCATCAGCATAAGAGACGATTTTGATGTTTGGATCGTTGTTCGGAAGATCGCCTAGATATAAATTGAAAAGAAGCGGTGAGAGTGCGCTGCCTTGAGGGACTCCGCTTCTGATCAGGGATGAGCTTGAGAGGACGTCGCGAAAGGATGTACGGCTCGTTCGTCCTCTGAGGTACGATGCTAGCCATTTCTTTGCGAAGTTTGGGGCGTCGGTTTGTAGGACGAGATCTATGAGTACCGCTATGTCTATGCTGTCGAAGGCCTTTGACATGTCGATTGCCAACATCACTGTACGTTTAGCTGGTCTCTTCGCGTTAAAGCCTGCAGCTACGTCTTTTGAAAGAGTGAGGAGGGCAGAGGTGGTGGATCTTCCTGTGGTGAATCCATGCTGGTGCTCAGCTACTCTTACGTACGGCTTGAGTTCTTCCAACAGAAGTCGTTCTATGATTTTCGCCATCGGTGAGAGTAAGGAGATCGGTCGGTATCCTGGTCCATCCGTTGCCTCTTTTCCTGCTTTCAGGAGTGGGAGAGTGACTGAAGATTTCCAAATCATGGGAATTCTGCCAGAGCTGAGGGAGTCGTTGATGAGCTTTGTGAGGGCGGCTATACCTCTGTTCCCGAGATAATGGAAGAGTATTGGAGCGAGTCCGTCCGGTCCGAGGGCTGTTGATTTCTTTGTCTTCTTAATAGCTGATTTCACTGCGGCCTCTGAGTACTCGACAAAATCTTTAGCGTGTATGTTGTGAACTTTCTTCATGGTTTTCCGATTTTCCTTTTTTGTTTTGTAGTCGACTGGGCGTGTGAAGCGTTTGTTGAACTGGTTCGCGATTTCGAAGGAGGATGTGAGGGGTCCTTTCCCGAAGTCGATGGCGCAGTTTGGTGGGGGACGTCCTTTATCATTCAACATCTTGATTCTCTTGATTCGATTCAGACTTCTCCATAGGTAGTTCCCTTTCGTGATACAAAATATTCTTCTAATTCAATACCTCAACGATCTTTGAGATGCTTCTTAAGTAATATTCGAAGCATTAACAGCTTAGCAAAAATCGCGGAAGTTTTTGGTTTGATTGAACTGGAAAATGTAGATGTTTGCTTTTTAACAGAAAGCTGGCTAAATGACAACACGCCTGATTCTTTTTTTCAAAACTCCAAGTATTCGATTATTCGTCTCGACAGAAGAAGTAATCAGCGTGGTGGCGGGTTATTAGTCATCTATCGAAACTCATTGAGAATCTCCCGTGTAGAACTCGAAATTTCTATAGATGACGGCAGAGAACTATTAGCTCTTGATATATGCAATGGGAAGTCTAGAATGGTTAGATGCTTTCTTGTGTATCGGCCTCCTTCTCTATCTCTTTCCACTTTCGAGTCGCTGATCTCAATCATCAGTTGTCATTTAATGCCCAGTCACAATATTGTTCTTGGTGACTTAAATGCGCCCGAAATTGACTGGGATCATATTTATTTGTCTAGGGCCCCACTCGGAAAACTGCTGTCTAATTTTGTTTCAACGTATCTACTCAACCAGATGGTCTTTTTTCCTACAAGACATGACGGTAATCACGATGCTTCTCTTCTCGATGTAATACTGACTGACAGAACCTCTTCCATCACTGATGTATCAGAGCATCCACCATTGTTGAATTCTGATCACGTTACTATATCATTCAGAATAAACTCAATACTAAGTGTACCTGTTGATATAGGGTCTTGTGGTAATCGGGATTCAGATGTCTACATAGATTTTCGTAATGGTGACTACGAGTCCATGAACATCTTCCTAGCAAACATTCCCTGGCCGAATTGTTTTGATTCTTTTTCTGATATACAGAACAAGTACAGTTTTCTTCTGTCAACGATTCATGATGCCATATATCTCTTCTGTCCCACCAAACCTTGTCGCTCTAGGACCAATTACCGTCCTTCCAAGGCCATGGCGAAACTTCTAAAACAAAAGAAACTTCTTTGGCGCTCAAGACAATCGAATTCTAATTTTCGTTCAGAGTATAAAGAAGTGAAGAAGTCCATTTTGAAGGAGAAATCAGACTATTTGAGAAGCCGAGAACTTGAAGCATTGCAAGTACCTAATGGGATACACCATTGGATTAGGACTATTTTGAAGCCTCATTCCGACATTCCCGTGATCAAAAAAGACTGTCAGTTCATTTTCGATTCTAAAGAGAAAGCTACAGTTTTTGCCGAAGAGTTTGCTATGAATTACTCTAGAAGGGATCCCATTGTATGCTCTATGCCTAGCACTTCGTTAGTCTCAGATGTCGATTTCTCTCCTCATCTTCTGTTCAATGTTCTACAGAAGCTTCCTAATAAATTTTCCGTCTATTCTGAAAATATCAATCATTTATTAGTCAAAAATTGCGCCTTATCTCTTGCGCTACCTCTTTCTATGCTCTTCTCCTATTCCCTGCTTACTAGCGAAATTCCTATTGAATGGAAACGCGGTGAAGTGGTTCCTGTTTACAGAAGATCGGGTGACAAATCTCAAGCCGCGAATTTTCGACCCATAACTATAACCTCTGTGTTCTGCCGCATCTTCGAAGGAATCTTATGTAACCATCTAAAGAATGGTTTTCGCAACATTCTCTGTAAGTCTCAGTATGGATTTATCTCTAGACGTAGCTGCGAGCTCCAACTACTTAAAACCATTTGTGAGTGGGAAGTCGACTTGAGAAACAAAAAGGATGTCGACGTAGTTTACTTCGATTTTTCGCGTGCTTTTGATAAGGTCCTTCATGGTAAACTAATAACCAAACTGGAAAGGCTCAATTTTCCGATAGACATTGTGAGATGGATAGCGAACTTCCTGACGAATCGGACCTATAAAGTGCGCGTAGACGGGGAATACTCCGATTCATTCCCTGTGCTAAGCGGCGTTCCGCAAGGTACAGTGATCGGACCTCTTCTATTTCTGTTTTTTATTAATGACATCGAAATTTGCATCCCTCCTGATGTGAAATTCTCTCTTTATGCAGATGACCTCAAAGTATATAGTTCGAACGCTCAATCTCTCCAGAAATGTGTTGTCAATGTTCATAACTGGTCTATAGAATGGTCTCTTCCGCTTGCCAAGCACAAAATTAACGTACTACACCTTGGCCGAAACAATGTGAACTCTCTTTACTTTATCGGTGATGAGGTTCTTTGTTCCAAAAGTCTAATAAGAGATCTTGGTGTGTTAATTGATTCCTCCCTGAAATTTGACCGACATATAGAGATGATACGAGCTAGAGCTTTGAGCAAGATTTCTCAGATTTTTAAAGTCTTTAGATTCCTCGATTTTGAAGGCTACAGACGCGTCTATCTGTCTTACATCCGACCCCTTTTAGAATACGCCACTGTAGTATTCTCACCAAAACTGTGTAGCGAGCTAGCTAGAAGACTAGAATACCCTCAAAGAATTTTTTCGAAAAAGGTACTGAGGCGATGCTCAATACCTTCTAGCGATTACCCTGACAGATTGAATAAGTTTGCTATCGAGCCTTTAATAATAAAGCGCGCTAAATACTATCTATTATTTCTGTTCAGGCTTCTTTATGGAACTTTAGAGTGCCAGGTCTGCAGATCGCATGTGAAATACAGAGCGAACAGTGATCTGAGAACGTCATCTAGAACAAGTCCTCTTCGATTGCTGCAAGAAAGAAATTATCGCAACGGCAACTTCTTTTTTACTCGAGCCATTACCCTCTGGAACAAACTCTGCGATCGGTTCCCCGACGTCGTTACGATCTAAGAATTCATTAATATTGTTGAGAATTGTTCTTTAGTCTCGTTCATGACTTTACCTGGATATCTGCTCTAGGATACTTTGATTTCCTTTGATACCCACAAGAATGTGTTTTTTCTTCTTTCTATTCCTAGTCAGTGCCTGCCTGTTGTGTCCCCTTTTTTTAATTTTTAATCTTAAAGTTTTTTTCTTCTTGTTTTTGTTGTTTAATATATAAGTGTATGCGACCTTATAAGTGTATGCGACAACAAGCATACCTTTGGCGAATAAAGTGAATTGAATTGAAACAACATATTCACGATAGATGATCCTCTTTTGCACTGGTCACTCACATGATCACGATAAGTAAACTAATCATCAAACCTAACTCTTTAACAATATTACTCACTACTAAAGGCCTACCATCGATGGTATATGTAAGCATGACGAGGATTAGTAGAACCTAAGTGAAGAACGTTACACTTTGAAACAGATAGCGACAGATTCCACGCAGAACACCAATCTGTATTACGACCCAGGACTATTTGTAAATTGGTACAAGTAGAAAGAACGCGTCCCATAATCTTGATACCATCGGCATATACATATACAGAATCGAACAGATTCAGGAATGAAATGTTTCAGAAAATCGATATAAATAATGAATAATTGGGAGCCTTGAGAGGAACCTTGAGGAATACCTGACTCGACTGGAGCGGAACCTTGAGGAATACCTGACTCGACTGGAGCGGGAGTGGAAAACCTTGAGGAATACCTGACTCGACTGGAGCGGGAGTGGAAAAAACATTGTCTGCAACGACTATTTAGGTGTTTCCTCTAAGAAAACTAGCTAAGTGTTAGTAAGTAAAGTGTCACGCATGTGTTAATTGGATTGTAACAGTTCATTATTTGCTTCCTTGCCGGTCATTCATACACATCGCGATAAATATTATTATATAGCTAAATAATTAATAACTGATGAAGAAATGCCGTAAGACTCAATTCTATTCAGGAGTAATCTATGATCCACACAATCGAAAGCTTTACTGATATGAAGAAAAAATTATGTCAACAGGTATGTCTTGAGAAAATGAGTCAAACACAAGTTAATGAGACTCTACTGAACAGGTCACAGGGGACCTAGTGCTGAAGCCTGCCCGAAAGGGCGATAGCAGGCCTTCACAATTTTGGGAATAGAGTCCGGTGATGTGTTATATTTAAATTCGAGAGAAGAGAGTTTTTAAGACCATTTTTTATGTAGTCCAAGAGAGAGAAATAGCATGAGAATTAATTAGATTTATCGGAAGAACATATCGATTGATTAGAATCATCATCTAATAAAGTATGAATAGAATAATTACCGTAGCTTAGACGGTTTCTCATATCAGCGAAGAATGAATTTCGATTACCATGCATTATAAGTTTAGATTCTTGTATGAGCTCAAATTTTTTCAGTTTCCTATCGAATTCAGCAGTTCTAGCAAGACAGTAGTCCGAATAAGGAGCAGTTTGAGAAATCCGTTGCAACTTAACGAACAATTTGCGAAGTCTACGCGGATACCGAGAAATTTTATCTTCGGGATTCTCAATTGAAATATACATTCCAATCTGTGAGTTGATGAAAGTAACAAGATGATTCATCGAGGTTTCAACACTCATCAAGCTGAAAATCTGAGATCTGTTTTATTGCTTTTCACTGATATGTTTTTGTGCTTTTCACTAGTCAGTTTTTAGAAGATATGTTTTAGCTAGGTGCGTTTTTTTGAGGATTTTCAACACGTATCAATTTTTCCTACCAGAGGTTCGGGTCATACGTCTGACTTTCAAGAGAGCACACATGCATATTTAGGGTGGTATAGAACCAATTTTATTCCCTTCAATTCTCGATATTGAACTCACTTGCATATATAGGGTGAAATAGAATCAATTTTATTCGCTTCAATTCTCGATATTGATATTGAGCCATTGAACTCATCTGACCCATTGAACCTCTGGTAAAGGAGTTTCCCTAGAGTGCAAAAGTTCCTCTCGTTCTAATGCCCGACTCATTTCATGGATTGCGAAAAATCCCAATGTGCGCCTCACGACGCACGCTGCAGCCACTTTTAACGTTACTTACAAGATATCTTCTCTGTCTTTGTTTAATGAGTCAAATATTTAGTCCAGTATCTACGTCAGGTTTTGCCAGGGATAGAAAAACACGATGATTGACTGCAATGTGCGCTTAAAGACGCAATTTTCAGTACGACGCACGACCAGTCACTTTGTAGTTTCCCAACAAAGGCAGCTCTGCTGCCTTTTTCAGCTCTCGCCAGGGCGAAGCTCATCATGGGCGGAGCTCATCCCGGGGTGGAGTTCAATCATTCTTTATTCATTCATTCTTTACTCCAGGCTGTATACAATTATGTTGATGAATGGGTATACAAAACGGATCACTGTCACTTAAGTGAGCTCAGTTTTGGTGATACAAACTAACACCGAATGTTCAAATGAAATAAAAAAAATAAATTAACAACGAAAATATGACATGTTCACAGGAGGAAAAGTCAATTAAGGCGAAGTTTCGAGGAAACGACAATCACAGAATCGGGGAGTTGGAGAAGAAATCTTTTTAAAGCACTAGGTGACTTACAAGATACAGCATTAGAAGGCAACGAGTTCCATACATTAATGGATCTAGATACACACGTACTGTGAGACTGAGGAAATTTGTAGGGGAGTACGAACCGCAAAGAATGTGTTTTGCGGTTTCCTAAGTTCATCCCGTGGCGGAGCTCATCCTGGGACGGAGCTCTTGCCAGGGCGGAGCTCATCCCCGGGCGGAGCTCTCACCGGAGGAAAAAAAGAAGCCTTCCAGAGAAGAGGAGGGCTCTTCAGAGGACAGCTCGAAGAGCGAATTGATAAGAAAAAGAAATAACATCATTATAAACCCTTCTCTCGGAGTATATTTGCATACGTTCATTTGCATACTGTATAAGAAAAAGAATTTCAATTTGTCGTGGCGGTCGACTCACTTCCTGCTCTTCATTTCTAACGCCCGAAATAAAGAATTCCGGTCTCTAGCAGGAATTCGACATCTTGAGGCCTAAACCATAATCAAACCATAATCGAAACTCCAGTCTATATCTACGTTTCCGTTCTCAACATAAAGAAACTGAAAAGAAGCTGGAGTTTTTCGAATCAATTGCGCTTCATGTCCCATGACATCGAGAACAAAGCGTTAGAATTGAGTCGAATAAGAGAAGTAAGCCATTCTTCGCCATTATATCAAGGAGAATGACTTTGAGAAGAGAAAGACTCACATCAGTCAATCTTCTTTCACATACTCTCTGAGGTAAGAGAAAATTGAGTACCAAAAAAGGAAGTTTTTAAGGGATAAACGAGGATATATCTCAACGAATACTTGGAATTTCTGAACAAAAATCCCCATTGAATCGGGCATTGGATTCTAAGTGGGGTTTTATACAAGCACTGTCATCATGCATACGAGTTATTATCGAAATTCGAAATTCGAAATTGGAATTTCGATCAAATCACGAGTTATTATCGAAGGCTGTGGCGCTTTTTCGGTGAAAGGTTTGTGAACTGTGAGGTTGAGACGAAAGCGTGTAGACAGGAATCCTTGCTCCTCTATACACAGTACTGACCAAGAATCTATAGTCTTTTGAGTTTTTTTGGTAACTTTTTCATATTCTATAAATGTTTTCAATTTTCTCAAATTAACAAAACTTTTTTGAGTGAACTGTAGTGAGTTTGGTGTTTTCTTTTGTGGTCAAGGACCACGAGTTTCAAAGGTTTTTTTTGTTGATAAATCACAGAGTACAGTTTTTCGATTTAATTTTTCTTGTTCGTTTTTGGAAATGGTTTTTTTACAGCTTCGAATAATGTCCTTACAGACTGGCCGGCAAGGAGCATTGCTCCAATAACGAAGAGCCGTCAAAAAGGCTTCACTTCGCTTCAGTCGTTCCGACAGTTCTGTTGCAAAAAGAACATTGACAATCTTTTGAAGTGCCTGCGTCTATCCAGAAGTGAAAAAATTGAAATTGAAGTGCAGTACGGGTGACCTCGAAAGTGCTTATAGGCATGTCGAAGGATTGTCGGAAGAACCGCCACCGCTGCACAACTCATGTGGTCTATCGCAGCAATGTCCGAGCTTGAAATGAAGACCCTTGCCGCACCTTTACTGATGTGAATCTACTTATTTGGTCCCTAGGTCGCCAACCCTCTTCGCGAATCATCCTCCATCAATTTCCACAGGTAGGCCTGCAGGCGACCAGTACGTTAATCTTTCATCCTCACTCAGAATAGAAAGGCGCGTGTTGATTGGGTTAAGGTACACATCTGGACTCCAGCAGGGGCGTAGAGTTTTGTTTTCCGATGAATCTCGCTTTATTTGCTCGGTAAATCTGGTGACCAGTTTCGCTTTATTTGCTCGGTAGATCTGGTGATCAGTTCGCCCTATAGGTCAGAGGTGCAACTTCAGATACCTCAACAATCAAACACGTTGATGGTTCAATGTTTGTTTGAGGATGTTCCGGTCCAGACGGTCCTGAACCGTTGGTCCATATTTAGGGTAGGATGGACGCGAAAGTTCATCGAGACGTTATCGAGAACACTGTGAGGCCATTCGTTTTGCATTCGATGCGTCAGTCATTCACCCTACAGCAAGATAATGACCTCTAAAACAAATCTCGGTTTGTAAAACGCTTTTCAGTCTATTCCAATGCACATGGTAGACAATCTAAAAGGTTTTCTTACGAAGTAGCAAAGCTTGTTTGGCTTTTTGGTTTATATATCTGTAAAAAAAATATACAGAAATACAGTAAGAAAGATAAGAAAGATTCTACAAGCAACTATATGTATTTCGTGTTATACTTTTCAAAACACTTGAAAAAGCACAGAAAAGTTTCTGTGAAAACATGGAAAACATTGAAAGAGTATGAAAAAAGTAATCAAAAAAATCAAAACTCTACATTAAGCTTCACCAGTACTGTATGTAATTTTAATTGAATACTTTCCTTTGGAAAACGAAATAAACAAATATAATATGAAAAATTTACAAAAATGCAAATAAATGATGTTGGCCTGTTAGCCCTGATTCTGTAAGGTTGCAAGACATACATACATACAGAAGTCATGAACTTTTTTTTTCTTTTTTTTTGTTAATTGATTTATTGTCTGAAAGATTTCACCATTAACTCAGCGAATCATTTATTCATCTATACATCCGTTCTTTCTTTTTTTTCAAATCGCGATGTGGCAGTTTCATTCTATTTGTTCTCAACGACATGTTTTTTTACGATCAACGTTTTCAGACTGTGTGAATAAAAACTTGTAGAGTTTCATTTATATGGGTTTACCACTGCCTGGACAAAAAGAAGTCCACATGGCGGAATCAAATTCAGCCTTTATTCTCTACACTCCCCCAAAACGGATCGTACTACCCCCTGCGCTACAAATGAGATCTTTTTTTCAATTGGACTGTGTTACTTGTATAAAAAATTCCATACTTGGAAGCTTCGGTGGAGCTTCTCTCTGTTTGTGGTGTTTTCAAGGTTAATTTTTTTGTGGTTTACCCCTCTGTTCCCTCTCTTCAACCCAAGCTTCCTATGCAATGATGCTCATTCCATTCATTGGTACTTTCATTCCGATATGCATTCTGGGCTTGTCATGTGGAGCGGGGCTTTAGCACCCAGTTCTAGGAGTAGTAGGAGGAAGCCCCTGGAGGAGAGGAGAATCATCAAGATAGATTGCATATAGTATGAGACAGCGAGCAATAATAAAATGAGAGAGAGAGAGAAAGAGGGCAAAATAGAAAAAAAGAGAGAGAGAGAGAGAAAGAGGAGAAGAGAGTAAAGAGACGATGTGAGACAGGAGTAAGAGCAAGAGGGAGACAGAGAGGCAGGAAATGGAAGATTAAATAGAGAAGGAAACCTATAGAGTGAAAGATAGTATGAAAGGTTGTACAAAAAGAAGACGAATTGTAACTGTGGTCGTAGAGAAGAAAAGAGCCCGTTTTTTCATTTCATATGTCGTTTGTTGAATGATAACTTTGGAGAGATACGTTTACTCAAGCGGTAAAACTCATGATCTTTATGGTATAGAACTTGGAAAGAGTTAGGAGAGAGTGGTTTGAAGAGTGAGACTTGCTTAGTGAAAGACAAAGAAAGTAATTAGAGAGTAAAAGTATTATGGCAATAGAAGATTGTCGTAGAGAGATATAGTGGTGAGATATAATTTTTTTGTTGCTAAAATTCTCGTATGTTCATCTCTACAAAAACAACGATACATATATTTACTAGTGTATCCTTATACTGCGATAGTAACGGAAAAGGAAAGACATAAGGGCAGGGGGGATTATAATAATAATAATAAAAATTGTATAAAATGTGCGAATTGAAAAGGGCATATAATGCTCTTTAGTGTAATAAAAGAATTTTCGAACAAAAATGAATTGGGAAGTTAAAATCGAGTATCCATCCGATGTGTCTACATAAGTTTTTATTTCTTGATATCTTCCTTTCTCTCTCTCCACCATCTCTCTCTCTTCCTCTCTCTTCCCATCTCTATCTCTTCCTCTCTCTCTCTCTCTCTTTCCCCATCTCTCTCTCAGCTAGATCAAGACCTTAAGAAAGCATGTAAGAGTTAACAAGAGAGTACCTCGAGAAATCGAGAAAAATTCAGAGAGAGAAAGAAGGTAAAAGAGATGTGCAAAAGGAATTGAAAGTAGGTAGAATTTTTAGGATTGGATGTAAGAAGAGATTTAAAATTTCTGAAACAGGTAGTCACAAAGAAAAAATAAGAGAGCTAGAGTCAGGGCCATGTGTAAGAGAGAGAAAGAGAGAAAAAGAGAGAGAGAGTTAAAGAGGTTGAGAGTGAGTAAGAAAGAAGAGCGTTAAGAGAAATAGAAACAGATGTAGAGAGGAAGAGAGAGACAGACAAAGAGATGGAGTGAAAGAGAGAGGAAGAGAAAGAGGAAAGAGAGAGAGAAAGCATGAACGAGTAGTCATAGGAAGTGAGGAATAGAAGATATTAGGACATGCGAACAAAGAAGGGAATAGAGCAGGAGATTCAGGCTGAATTGAAAAAGCATTCATTCCTTCTTCCGCCTAACTGCTTTGGCAGACGAGAAAAAATAGAAGCTAAAGACACAGATAGAAAGCGCAGATGGAAGAGAGAGTAGAAGATAGGAGTAGGAAGAGAGAGAGAGAGAGAGAGAGAGAGAGAAAGAGAGAGACAGAGAGAGAGAGGGATGAGGTAGAAAGGAGAGAGAAAGAGGTATAAAGAGAGATGAAGAGAGAGAGAGGTTGAGAGATATAGAGAGAGTCAGAGAGAGATATAGAGAGAGTCAGAGAGATAGAGAGAGAGAGATAGAGAGAGAGAGATTGAGTGAACACATCGATTGTAGGCTTCCCTAGCCGTCCCTCAGTTGTAGAACCTCAATGTTTTTCTTCTTATACACTGAAGCAGTCTTATCCCTCCCTTCCTCTCTGTTTCTTCACATCACAACCCTCAATCTCTCTCCATATATCTTTCTCCCTCTCTTTCTCTTCTGCTTCCTTTTCTCTATCCCTCCCTCTCCCTGTCTCTCCCTCTCCCTCTTTCTCTCTCTCTCTCTCTCTCTCTAGCACACACCATCTATCCCTCCCTCTCTCTCCGACTCTCTTCCTCTCTCTATCTCTCTCTCCATCTCTCTCTCCATCTCTCTCTCTTATTGTCTCATCACTTCGGTCTATTTCTTTTCTTTTGCTCCAACCAAACGTATAGGCAACTCCTTCTTTTAGTATGAATCTACCCTAGAAGCTTGATTCAAAGGAGAGTTCCGAGAAACTCTTTCTATTCGCTTTTTTGATAATATCATTATTGTCTTTCTCTGAATCCCCTTCCAATTACTTCAATTTAGCTCTTTTTTCTCTCCTTTCTTTCTCTTCCTATCTTTTTCCTTTTTCACTCATTCTTCCTCTCCAATCTCTTGGAAACATAACTCATGGTTTTGGCTCTCATTCTCCCATTCTTTCTCAATTAACGCAACTTTTTAAACACCCCAGAGTCGAAATTTGTCCGAATTTTACCTCTATTCTTGTTTGAAGTTTTTTCAGAACAAACTTAACATTTCAATATTCCAGAAATCTTAAGTTCTTTTCGAACGAAGCCAGCTTCTTGGCATTCTGACTAAGTTTACGCCTTCATCATTTGACCATCCCTTGTCGCAGTTCAAAGGCAGCGACCTTGTCGCAGTTCAAAAGCAGCGACCTTGTCGCAGTTCAAAGGCAGCGACCGAAAAAAACTGAAAAAAAACGTGGAAAATTTTAGTCCAAGAGTGACGTTGAACTTAGCCGTCTCTCTCATTGCCAATTAGCGCGTTTCCCCAACACTACCGAGAACGCATTGCTATTCCATGCGCTTGTGAATTGTGAAAATTACAGTGACCATGTTCTTTTAGTAAGTTCTCATAAAACTTTCCATTTAAGTGTTCGTATTCCCTCAGAAAGTTCACCTAATCGTTCCTATTTTCAACTAATTATTATCCGCTTCCGTAATAAGATCAAAATAGCCCACGGAGTTATTCTTCGGGGTCAAATTGTTCTCGCTTAGTTTCATTATTCTCGCTTAGTCTAAAAGTCTAAGTGTCACACCAGAGATTTATTACTATGAGAATAGCTCCTATTGAGGGTAAACTCTGGTAGTAAAGATAAAAAAGGACTTTTTGCTTCTTATTAGTCCTTTTTACGTCGCTATTATGAGGCAAAGCTGAATTGAATGTCGTCGACTTTTCTCTCATCAAACTCACCTCTTTTATTTCGGTTAAATTCAACACCCATTTAAACTCGAAGATTTTGTTTAGAATGGAGCAAATAAGCTTTAACTGAATCACGTAAGAAGTATGAATATCTACGAGGTTTTTTGAATGCTCAAGTGAAACGAAACTGAAAAATGGGGTAATAGTCTTTATTGTTCAGACAATTATTAGCACGGTGACATTTAACTGATCTAACCAGGGGCACTACTTTGCAAGTATTTATTTCTTTGAGTTAAAGGATGATCTATCTATTTATTTATATAATATTCTTTCTATTTTTAATGCTCTCTCTCCCCCATCACATCTTCCTCTTCCTCTTTTTTCCTTTTTTCTCGTTACTATCTCCACTTTTCCTACTTCATCTCTCTCTCTCTCTCTCTCTCTCTCTCTCTCTCTCTCTCTCTCTCTCTCTCTCTCTCTCTCTCTTTCCCTCTCTCTCAAACACACACTCTCTCCTTCTTTTCCTTTTCTCTCCCGTTTTCAAGCAAACACCCGGAAGTACCTTTTCGATAGCCTGCACAGAGTAATTTATAATTTTGTAAGACTGAGTCTGGATTGCACTATTCAATCGACTTTGCTGAAACATATTCGCCGTTTGAGAAGTAATTGCGATAACAAGGATAAACGGCAGGAAAAATAATGAGAAGAATTAGGTAATTAGCGCGTCATGGCAAAAGAAAAAACGGGAGGGAGAGAGAGAGAGAACAAGAAACAATAGAGAGAGAGAGAGAGAGAGAGAGAGAGAGAGAGAGAGAGAGAGAGAGAGAGAGAGAGAGAGAGAGAGAGAGAGAGAGAGAGAGAGAGAGAGAGAGAGAGAGAGAGAGACTGAGAGGGAGAGAGAGACAGAGACAGAACCAAAAAACGAAGATTGAAAAAAGAGAAAGAAATAGGAGAGGGAGGAGAGAGTGAGCAAGACAAGATATTTTGAGGGGACGGGGTGAAAAGCTTGAAAAACAAGGTTTAAAGAAAAAAACTGAAACGGATGTTATGGTGTCTTATTCGGAGTCCTTGTAATCCGACATCTCTTGAACCTCTCTGCAATTCATGCCTGACGACATCATAATCGGTAACATCTTCTTTAATTCATGATGCCCGTATCGTTATCATCATCTAACCATTCCCGGCTAACTAGCGTTGAATCTATTTCCTCGGAGATTTTCTATCCATTTTTCTTCATAAGCTTCCAATTTTTGATTAATTTTCGAATGCTAAGTTACACAGTTTAAAGGCAGTAAAACCTGGTTAGGATGACAAATGATTGAACTATCGCACAGAAAAAAAACTAGTCCGCCGGGCGGGATCAAATCCAGACCATCTCGACTCAAACCGGGAGCGCGTGTTACCATTACACCACGGGGACACGTTAATGGTCTGGGTTCGGTCTCGCTCGGCGGACTAGCTTTTTTTCTGTGCGAAAGTTCAATCATTTTTCCAATTTTTAATTTTCTTAGCGTTTTTGCGCACCGTTCGTGGTCGGAGTAGGGTCCGCTGTAGAGATTCTAGCTCTCCAGAAACTTCGTTTTCCTTCGTCTACGGATGGAGTCATTCAAGGCGCAGGTCTTAATTGAGCGTTTCTATGTATGTTCATATCTTGCCATTGTTGTCCGTGACTTATATGTCGAGTCTTAAGATGTCGGTCATATCTCTTCGCATCATAGGTGATAATAACCTCACTTGAGCCTTCTTAATTTACTCAATCACTTCCAACTCTTCTCTTCTGTTTTCTCGTTAGGATTCAAAACCTCACTCACACACTTCGTTTTTTATGCAGTTAAAACGCTAAACGGTCCTTCAAGACTATCCATCCACGCCTTAAAGGCTTTTTTCTGTTTACCTGATTTTCAACCTTGAAATGAGGATAATAAAGAGGTTTTTTTAATTTCGCAGAGCAGCCTTCAACTAATAAGGAAGCCGATATCTTCTGAATGTTTAGAATTTGCGAATTGGTTGTTGTAGTTTTTCAAGAACCTCTTAACACATACTTATTAATTAATAAAAATAATAATAATAATTTATTGTCATTGTTACATGATTATATTGAGGAAAATGAACACACAATTATTCGTTACCGTCGATAATTTCGAGGTGCGATCCAAATGTTTTTGTTATGAAAACAGATCTGACCATGATTTCGCAATTTTATCACTGCTCTGAGGCGTTTAGGACAGTTTAGAGTCATATCAGGATAGTTCAATAAAACATCTCTTCCCACCGTGAAATACGTCACCACTAAAACCAATGGTCAAACGCAAGAAGAAGCCAGACGCAAGAAGGAGCTTCTTTACATTCGCCGTAAACTTTTGTTTCGTACTGCTGTGAATTTTCTGCTTCGCGCCTGATAATGGTATTAGAAATAAGCTATGAACAGAAATGATAATTAGCAATTCAGGTTTGAATGCGCACTTTTTGGGAAAATAGGAACACTTCTAACAGTCGTACGCTAAGGTTCCCCTCTTATTACGTCAGAATGAGTAATCAAAGAATCCTTCCCGGTAGGCCGAAGCCGTTCTAGATCTTTCTAAAAAGCTTTTCGTCTTTAAAATCCTTCCATAGTTTCTAGATTTTACAATTACTGCAACAATTCTCGAATGTTCCTAACAAAGCTTCTTGAACAGGTTGAGCAGGTAGAAAGTGATTCAAAATCCTTCGTTCCTCTTGTCGAGCGGACTTTTACGCGAAAACATATTTACGCGAACACATATGAGGCTGTCATGTATGGGGCTTCTTCATGTATATCCGACTTAAAAAGCTTATTTTTGAGTGAAAAAATTGAATTTGGTTGAAATTATCACTTTGAGCCCTTTTTTATTCTCAAACTCGGTGCTCTCACGGTTACACTACATAATCTTCCTGTTTTTTTTCTTCTTCGAAAGGGAGTGTGGGGAACTCTGCAGTTTGTGTTTTGACTTTAGCAGCATAGTCAATGCATTGGTGATGAATGAGCTGGCTTGAGACTTTGAATAAAAAATAACTAAATCAAAACCGATTCATTTAGACTGACATAGGAAACTTTGATGATAACCTACATTAGAAATATGTACCCCATATATACCCCATAACGAAAATTTCAGTTTTTTCAACCAAATTTTCAGTGGAATTACTATTTTCTATCCAGGACTTTTTTTCGCTTCGCGTTTTTCAACCTCCTTTTATCAGAGCCTCATAAGTGAAGATATATAAGATTATCAAAAATTCGTCTACATAGATAACGCTAAACAACAATGTATTATCGTAAAATATGTTTTTCAATTTCAAATTTTAAAAAAACTTAGAATACGAAATCCCTAAAAGCTGTCGAATGATTGTTTCAACCAATTCAAAAGCTTCACTCAATTGAGCTCGATATTTTTGTCACTTGTAAAAAACTTTTTGTCGTGTGTTATAACGTGCGTTTTTTTTATAAACAATGTGATAAAAGCCTGAGAAAAGTCTCAAGCTCCGAAAGGGGCTTCTTGTTCATGTAAGGGGCTTCTTGTCCATGTAAGGGGCTTCTTGTTATGTAAGGGGCTTCTTGTTATGTAAGGGGCTTCTTGTTCATGTAAGGGGCTTCTTGTTCATGTATGGGGTTTCTTGTTCATGTAAGGGGCTTCTTGTTATGTAAGGGGCTTCTTGTTATGTAAGGGGCTTCTTGTTCATGTAAGGGACTTCTTGTTATGTAAGGGGCTTCTTGTTCATGTAAGGGGCTTCTTGTTATGTAAGGGGCTTCTTGTTCATGTAAGGAACTTCTTGTTATGTAAGGGGCTTCTTGTTCATTTAAGGGGCTTCTTGTTCATGTAAGGGACTTCTTGTTATGTAAGGGGCTTCTTGTTCATGTAAGGGGCTTCTTGTTATGTAAGGGACTTCTTGTTATGTAAGGGGCTTCTCATAATTTGCAAGAAGATTCTTCAATTGTTTACAAATACATGATGTTCGGTCGGAAATTTTTTTTTGTTCTGGCGATAAAAACTGCTTCTTGTCGGATAAGATTGATTGTTGCTCTGCAATTGTCTCCATGTTATTGAAGCTCTATTTTTCTCACTTACCTACGCTATTCATCACGAAATCTGCAGCAGGACAGGTTTTTTCCGTTTCCGACTTCGATTATTCAGTTTTTTCCACAAATTTCGAAAAAAAAATTTTTTTGACAAGTCGGAAACAAATTGTCGATGTATTCAAAAGAAAAAATTCTTAAGTTCTAAATCGTTCCTGGTAATGAACTTGAATGTTTACTCAGAGGCAGGATGGTTTGAATACTATTTGTTAACGTAATATGCAGTTTTTACTTTTACTCCATTCTTTTTAAAGTTTTTCTAACGCGTTTTGTTTTAATAAGTTTTTCGAACCGCGACTGAATTTTAAGTGAAAAGTAATGTAGTGCGAGTGTTAGGGGTCTTTTCCTAATTCAAAGGAGACTCATAAATGAGAGGCTTCAGTTCAGACTGATGTCGTAGTGAACAATTTTTGAAAGTAATTTTTGAGTTTTACTATGTTGAAAAATAAGCTTTAAAAACGAGTTTTTAATTTTCAAAAAGGGGTTTGTTCTTTATTTTTCGGAGTTGTTCAAACTTTCGTCCTCATAGCGAAAAAGGCAGCATTGGTGAGTATCAATTTTTTTTAAACTCTATGCTCTCATGAATGTTTTCACCTCTTTGTTAGTTAAAGAAAGACATACGATGACTCTAGAATCTACGATGACTCTAGAATCTACGAATACTCTAGAACATACGATGACTCTAGAATCTACGATGACTCTAGAAACTACGATGACTCTAGAATCTACGATGACTCTAGAATCTACGAAGACTCTAGAATATACGATGACTCTAGAATCTACGATGACTCTAGAATCTACGATGACTCTAGAATCTACGAATACTCTAGAACATACGATGACTCTAGAATCTACGATGACTCTAGAAACTACGATGACTCTAGAATCTACGATGACTCTAGAATCTACGAAGACTCTAGAATATACGATGACTCTAGAATCTACGATGACTCTAGAATCTACGATGACTCTAGAATCTACGATGACTCTAGAATATACGATGACTCTAGAATCTACGATGACTCTAGAAACTACGATGACTCTAGAATCTACGACGACTCTAGAATCTACGATGACTCTAGAATCTACGATGACTCTAGAATCTACGATGACTCTAGAATATACGATGACTCTAGAATCTACGATGACTCTAGAAACTACGATGACTCTAGAATCTACGACGACTCTAGAATCTACGATGACTCTAGAATCTACGTTGACTCTAGAATCTACGATGACTCTAGAAACTACGATGACTCTAGAATCTACGACGACTCTAGATTCTACGACGACTCTAGAATCTACGACGACTCTAGAATCTACGATGACTCTAGAATCTACGATGACTCTAGAATCTAAATGACTCTAGAAAGAAGAAAACTCGAGAGAATAACTTTTTTATACAGAAGGGTTCTCCATTACGATTCTGAGAAAACGAATACTTGAAGAAGGTAATCCAGAGGGTTGCCGTCAAAAAAGCCTGACTTCATCCGATAGCACATGCACTTGCTTAACAGTTTAGAAAGTTTCGAGGGATGAAAACTTTTTAAATTATATACATATATGACGCTGCCGTTTTGATTTTTTTGCCATAAATGTACTTTTCGATGATTTTTTTTTGTTTTATGGCAGACTCTAGCAAAATAGCCTCATTTTATGCCGCTGCCATCAAAATAGCCTTAATTTATTGCGCTGCCATCAAAAATCAATTATTTTATGGCGCTGCCATCAAAATAGCCTTATTTTATGGTGAATGGCACAACTTCGTTGAAAAGTTCCTTCGTCAGTCTACTCCCACTACACTAAAAGATCCCACTACACTATTTCGTCTATTTCGTGGCTACTCACCAAATTTAATAACAGAATCATATATGCACAAAGCGAGCAACCAATACGGACCGGGTTTGCACGAACGCTATACTATTTTCGATTTGCGATAGAGAAAATAGTATAGCGTTCGTGCAAACCCGGTCCTTATTGGTTGCTCGCTTTGTGGATATATGATTCTGTTATTAAATTTGGTGAATAGCCACGAAATAGACGAAATAGTGTAGTGGGATATTTTAGTGTAGTGGGAGTGGACTGACGAAGGAACTTTTCAATGAAATTGGGTCATTCACCATAAAATAAGGCTATTTTGATGGCAGCGCCATAAAATAATTGATTTTTGATGGCAGCGCTACAAAATAAGGCTATTTTGATGGCAGCGCCATAAATAAAATGATTTTTGATGGCAGCGCAATAAAATAAGGCTATTTTGATGGCAGCGCCATAAAATAAGGCTATTTTGCTAGAATCTGCCATAAAACAAATAAAAATCATCGAAAAGTACCTTTATGGCAAAAAATCAAAACGGCGGCGTCATATATGTATATTTTTATTACGTGTACATAGTAAGCATATTATACAATACAATACACAAGGTACATTTCATACAATGCCATACAAACACGTGAGAATGAATGAAAAATCGAAACACACAATATGTATAAGGAAGAAATTGAGCTGATAAATTCCGTTTTTTTTGTTGAGTTTTTCGAGCTTTTTCTTGAAATTTTTTTTCGAAAGCTTTTTTTTCACACATCCCTGATCCGCAGCCACACTATTTCACGCTTTTCTTCTCTCTATCTTTCTCTCTATCTCTCTACTTCTCTCTCTCTCTCTACCTCATCCACTCTATGGAAGGTTTTCCTCCCTCTGCTTAGAATGAAATTTGTTGATCAGCGAAACAAGGGTATGATGTCCTGACTCGACTTCGACTAATGACAGTGACATGTAAGTCATTATATCCTCTGCTCAGAATCCACCATATTAGAGACGATAATGGAAACGTCATACCCTTGTAATAAATTCACAGCCTCTAAAATTAATTCTTTTCACCTTTTTCAACAACCGGCTCACTCGCCTTTTATGACCTTCTTTCTCTCTCTCTTTCTCGCTTTCTCCACAAATTCTTACTCTGTTTTCCGTCATGCTCTCTCTCGTTATCACGCTAATTTCGCTTCTCTTGCCTTCTCTCGCTACCTTGTTGCGCCCTCTCCCTCTCTATCACCGAGCTTCCACTTGTTCAGGCGCTCTCGCCTTGCCAATGATCGCGGCGGAAACGGATAATACGGTCGAAGCAATCGCAGCCGCGGTCGCGGCTTCAGGTAAGGTGGCAGGCGCCCTTGAAGGACTGCCGGAAGAACTTGCCGGGAATGGGGCCTCAGGTGTCGGAATAGCAGTGCCGGAGGCTGGAGGCTCGGGTACACCCGACCAGGACGCACTAAGGTCAGAATCAAAGAATAGGAACGTTCTAAATGTTCTTATCAACACAGTTTGAAGGCAGTGACCCTGTGTTGAGAGATTAATATAACACGTACGAGATCATATAGATCGAGTGGGATAGAGCCATTCATCTTTCACACCTTTGACCGAGAATGCAAGCGCGTTACCGCTTACGCATAGCCAGTTCCGCTTACGCATAGCCAGTTCCGCTTACGCATAGCCAGTTCCGCTTACGCATAGCCAGTTCCGCTTACGCATAGCCAGTTCCACGTACTCGCACAATTGGACAGAAATATGAAGATGGTTGGGTTCAATTCCACCCGGAAGATTACTTTTTGTCCGTATGATAATTGAATCAATCGAATCGTTTTTAACTTTTTTGGTGGCAATTTGAATTCTTTTAAATGGAATAATTCTGAAATTCCAAATCTGGCTCGTGAACGCTTTTTCGATTTTGTCGATTTTGGTTGATTTTATTTGTATTAGGAAACCCTCAACTTCCCGTTCTTTGTTTCAACTTTGTATGTCCTACTACTACTTCCCCTCTCTTCTTTTTTCTTTCTTATCAAAGCTTTTGATCTCCAGGTCCTTCTCCAAAACCTCCGTTCTCTTCGTTTCTATCTCTTTTATTATTCTGATGGTCATCTCCTTAGCATGGCTCGTCTTCTATTATGTGCAGAGATTCCGATATGCACATGCCAAGGATCGCCTTCAGAGAAGGTTGGTGATCTCTTCGCTTGTTTCGAAAAAGTAAAAGAAAAGTAGAGAGAAAGTGGTAGAGAGAGAGAGACGGCAAGAGAGAAAAAAAGCGATGGACAGATTGGAAATTTTAGAAAGGAACAGGAAAGACGATTAAATAGTTAAGTTCTGAAACCCAGAAATCCAGTAAGAAAATTGCATGTTATGGCGCCAAAAACTTTTTTCAAAAACATACATTAAAATGAAATTTCTACTTCTCTTTAATTCTCTTCAATATAAGGGGTTTCTTCCACAACTAAAGTTCAGAATAAACAAGAAAGTTTTCATAAAACATAAAAAGTGGTTTTTAGGAACTGCTTCAAGAAGTGGGTGCCATTAGAGCTATAAAGCATATAATTTTTCGGACCATATTGTTAGTTTCATTGATTCCTACCCAGTTCGAGTCGAGTCAAACGTTCTTATTGCTCATCTCGCCTAGTCTCGCTTCGAGCATGGTACGCGAAGCCCCCTATTTGAGAGATACAGGCCGTAACTGGTAGAACCAAAGCTTCTATCTTGGTTCAGTGATAGTGTGTGTTGCCGGGAAGTGAGTAAGAGACATAGAAGAATCACTGACCGCCTCCGTTTGAGTGTATCGGTTCAGGATCGAGCTTCGATTCACGGTACGAAAGTATAACACACCGTGTTCGGGAAAAAATTTGTCAAGCAAAATACAATAAAACATTCCGCTTTGAAATTGCGAGTTTAGGTTGTTCAACGCAGCCAAGAAGGCTCTCGCTAAAATGCCTGCGAAGTCACTCCGAAACGGTCAGTCATGAGCCAATCAATGAGGTTCCCTTTCTTTGAGCCAATCAATGAGGTTCCCTTTCTTTGAGCCAATCAATGAGGTTCCCTTTCTTTGAGCCAATCAATGAGGTTCCCTTTCTTTGAGCCAATCAATGAGGTTCCCTTTCTTTGTCTGTGAATCTGATTTCGATTGCTTCGGCTTTGCCATATTTCCTTTCGCCTATATACGCACAAATCGGCCGAGTTCTACTAACGAAGTATTCATAAATCTTCGTTTTATGAAATTATTTCATGTCGGGCTCGGTTTAGTTTTAAGTTTTCTCAAGTCATTACGGCAAGCAAAATGTTCCTAGCAGTGATTCGGGAGAAAAAGAGGAATGGAGATGAATCGATGAAGAAATTGTATGACAGCTGTTCAGTAAGATCAAAAGATAAGAATGATATAGGGTAAGAAACTGTTGACCAAGAAGGAGGAACCAGCCTGACCATTCCTTGCTCGAGTTCTTCATTATTTCTCTTCAGCTCTTCTTTGAGGGACAAAAGTTTGTCCTTATGTTCGATTAGAGCTTGTTTGGTTTTTTTTTAAAATTACGACCTTTTAAAGATTTCGTAGAACGAGGCAAAATGTGGCTAAACAAACCCTCAACTCTTTCTCTGATCAACTTCTCATAGATGAATAAGTATCGTTGTACCATAGAGTTTGCTCTCTTTCGCTATTCCTTTTTTTTCTCGCTCAATCTTTTCAAAAAAAAGTTCTACAGTTGTTAACCTGCTATTTTCTTCCATCTTATTCATCCATGAATGAGACTTTTCATTCTCATGTTGTTACTAATGGGCATGTCAATCTATCTTCATCAAAACAACATAATGGACCAACTTTTGTCTTTTCTTCACAACAAAGAAATGCGACAAACTTGTTACAATCCTATAACAATGCAGCATACATTTTTGTCCTGACCTCCCAACCCCTAACCCGAAGCTGCGCAACTGAGCATTTGTTCAATGAACCACATACAAACATAACATGATGATAGTCATTAGGAGCATCTCTTTGTCATGAGGAGCATAACATGATCATAGTCATTAGGAGCATTTCTTTGTCATGAGGAGCATAACATGATCATAGTCATTAGGAGCATCTCTTTGTCATGAGGAGCATAACATGATCATAGTCATTAGGAGCATCTCTTTGTCATGAGGAGTATAACATGATCATAGTCATTAGGAGCATCTCTTTGTCATGAGGAGCATAACATGATCATAGTCATTAGGAGCATCTCTTTGTCATGAGTAGCATAACATGATCATAGTCATTAGGAGCATCTCTTTGTCATGAGGAGCATCACATGATCATAGTCATTAGGAGCATCTCTTTGTCATGAGGAGTATAACATGATCATAGTCATTAGGAGCATCTCTTTGTCATGAGGAGCATAACATTATTATAGTCATTAGGAGCATGTCTTTGTCATGAGGAGCATAACAATATCATAGTCATTAGGAGCATCTCTTTGTCATGAGGAGCATAACATGATAATATTCATTAGGAGCATCTCTTTGTCATGAGTAGCATAACATGATCATAGTTATTAGGAGCATCTCTTTTTCATGAGGAGCATAACATGATCATAGTCATTAGGAGCATCTCTTTGTCATGAGTAGCAAAACATGATCATAGTCATTAGGAGCATCTCTTTGTCATGAGGAGCATAAAATGATCATAGTCAATAGGAGCATCTCTTTTTCATGAGGAGCATAACATGATCATAGTCATTAGGAGCATCTCTTTGTCATGAGGAGCATAACATGATCATAGTCATTAGGAGCATCTCTTTGTCATGAGGAGCATAACATGATCATAGTCATTAGGAGCATCTCTTTGTCATGAGGAGCATAACATGATCATAGTCATTAGGAGCATCTCTTTGTCATGAGTAGCATAACATGATCATAGTCATTAGGAGCATCTCTTTGTCATGAGGAGCATCACATGATCATAGTCATTAGGAGCATCTCTTTGTCATGAGGAGCATAACATGATCATATTCATTAGGAACATCTCTTTGTCATGAGGAGCATAACATGATCATAGTCATTAGGAGCATCTCTTTTTCATGAGGAACATAACATGATCATAGTCATTAGGAACATCTCTTTGTCATGAGGAGCATAACATGATCATAGTCATTAGGAGCATCTCTTTGTCATGAGGAGCATAACATGATCATAGTCATTAGAAGCATTTCTTTGTCATGAGTAGCATAACATGATCATAGTCATTAGGAGCATCTCTTTGTCATGAGGAGCATCACATGATCATAGTCATTAGGAGCATCTCTTTTTCATGAGGAGCATAACATGATCATAGTCATTAGAAGCATCTCTTTGTCATGAGGAGCATCACATGATCATAGTCATTAGGAGCATCTCTTTGTCATGAGGAGCATAACATGATCATAGTCATTAGGAGCATCTCTTTGTCATGAGGAGCATAACATGATCATAGTCATTAGAAGCATCTCTTTGTCATGAGGAGCATAACATGATCATAGTCATTAGGAGCATCTCTTTGTCATGAGGAGCATAACATGATCATAGTCATTAGGAGCATCTCTTTGTCATGAGGAGCATAACATGATCATATTCATTAGGAACATCTCTTTGTCATGAGGAGCATAACATGATCATAGTCATTAGGAGCATCTCTTTTTCATGAGGAACATAACATGATCATAGTCATTAGAAGCATCTCTTTGTCATGAGGAGCATAACATGATCATAGTCATTAGGAGCATCTCTTTGTCATGAGGAGCATAACATGATCATAGTCATTAGAAGCAATTCTTTGTCATGAGTAGCATAACATGATCATAGTCATTAGGAGCATCTCTTTGTCATGAGGAGCATCACATGATCATAGTCATTAGGAGCATCTCTTTGTCATGAGGAGCATAACATGATCATAGTCAATAGGAGCATCTCTTTGACATGAGGAGCATAACATTATCATAGTCATTAGGAGCATGTCTTTGTCATGAGGAGCATAACATTATCATAGTCATTAGGAGCATCTCTTTGTCATGAGGAGCATAACATGATAATAGTCATTAGGAGCATCTCTTTTTCATGAGGAGCATAACATGATCATAGTCATTAGAAGCATCTCTTTGTCATGAGGAGCATCACATGATCATAGTCATTAGGAGCATCTCTTTGCCATGAGGAGCATAACATGATCATAGTCATTAGGAGCATCTCTTTGTCATGAGTAGCATAACATGATCATAGTCATTAGGAGCATCTCTTTGTCATGAGGAGCATAAAATGATCATAGTCATTAGGAGCATCTCTTTGTCATGAGTAGCATAACATGATCATAGTCATTAGGAGCATCTCTTTGTCATGAGTAGCATAACATGATCATAGTCATTAGGAGCATCTCTTTGTCATGAGGAGCATAAAATGATCATAGTCATTAGGAGCATCTCTTTGTCATGAGGAGCATAACATTATCATAGTCATTAGGAGCATCTCTTTGTCATGAGGAGCATAACATGATAATAGTCATTAGGAGCATCTCTTTTTCATGAGGAGCATAACATGATCATAGTCATTAGAAGCATCTCTTTGTCATGAGGAGCATCACATGATCATAGTCATTAGGAGCATCTCTTTGCCATGAGGAGCATAACATGATCATAGTCATTAGGAGCATCTCTTTGTCATGAGTAGCATAACATGATCATAGTCATTAGGAGCATCTCTTTGTCATGAGGAGCATAAAATGATCATAGTCATTAGGAGCATCTCTTTGTCATGAGTAGCATAACATGATCATAGTCATTAGGAGCATCTCTTTGTCATGAGTAGCATAACATGATCATAGTCATTAGGAGCATCTCTTTGTCATGAGTAGCATAACATGATCATAGTCATTAGGAGCATCTCTTTGTCATGAGGAGCATAACATTATCATAGTCATTAGGAGCATCTCTTTGTCATGAGGAGCATAACATGATAATAGTCATTAGGAGCATCTCTTTTTCATGAGGAGCATAACATGATCATAGTCATTAGAAGCATCTCTTTGTCATGAGGAGCATCACATGATCATAGTCATTAGGAGCATCTCTTTGCCATGAGGAGCATAACATGATCATAGTCATTAGGAGCATCTCTTTGTCATGAGTAGCATAACATGATCATAGTCATTAGGAGCATCTCTTTGTCATGAGGAGCATAAAATGATCATAGTCATTAGGAGCATCTCTTTGTCATGAGTAGCATAACATGATCATAGTCATTAGGAGCATCTCTTTGTCATGAGGAGCATAACATGATCATAGTCATTAGGAGCATCTCTTTGTCATGAGTAGCATAACATGATCATAGTCATTAGGAGCATCTCTTTGTCATGAGTAGCATAACATGATCATAGTCATTAGGAGTATCTCTTTGTCATGAGGAGCATCACATGATCATAGTCATTAGGAGTATCTCTTTGTCATGAGGAGCATAACATTATCATAGTCATTAGGAGCATGTATTTGTCATGAGGAGCATAACATTATCCTAGTCATTAGGAGCATCTCTACGGTGGTTTAGCTTCAACTTTTTTTTCGTTCCTTAAAAAGAAAGCATTTTGTATTTTTTTAAAAAAACGTGAAAAATTAAAAGGTGTTCATCTTATGCGTGCCAATCTAAAATTTGTGGAAGACAACATTTTGGATTTTCTTTTAAAAAAAACTATGAATTACTTAAGACTAAAAACAGAGGTCTTGCTCTCTTATTTTCAATTGAATGAATATGAAAACAGAAGCTTACGAGCAAAAAGACCAAGTGGTTTATTTAAGTTTTCTCTCTGTTCCATTTCTTATGAACCAAGGGTTCTTCGTATCGCTTGTATACTTCTTCAAATTCTAAGTTACACAGTTTAAAGGCAGTGACGCCTGGTAACACGCGCTCCCGGTTTGAGTCGAGATGGTCTGGGTTCGATCCCGCCCGGTGGACTAGCTTTTTTCTGTGCGATAGTTCAATCATTTGTCATCTTAACCAGGCGTCACTGCCTTTAAACTGTGTAACTTAGAATTTGAATATTTATCATCCATCTCCCATCTCTCTTCTGTCTTAATCGTGAACTCTGGAGTTACGCTCCATTCATGACGCAATCGCTTGATAAGCATGCGTGACTAAGCGAACAAGGCATATGAGCCTTTCATATAACACTATCGCACGGAATAGAAATGTGTCCCCGTGATGTAATGGTAACACGTGCTACCGGTTTGAGTCGAGGTGGTCTGGGTTCGATCCCGCCCGGCGAACTAGCTTTTTTCTGTGCGATAGTTCAATCATTTGTCAGCTTGTATACTTCATTTTAATAATGTTTATTCACATCGTTTTCGATGTAAGAGTTATTCAATTATAGAAGAATCATCCGAAGTATGATAAATTACTTCAAATTATAATTTACTTATCAAAGATTGAACGAAAAAGTCAATAGTTTTTTTCTCAATTTCTCGAACAGTCCGTTGCAACAAGTTTTACAACAGACCTGCACATATACTCGAATTGTTTCATAAAGCAGGAAAAAACACAAACTTTGCCTTCGCTTCGTTAATTTTAAATAAGAATTGATTGATTGAGGTGATAATGAACTGGAGGGTGACTGCGCTGTTTGTATCGATCCCTACGCCATGGGAGATATCGTCCGGACGCTCCCTTGCAGGCATCTTCCATTTTTTAACTCTACGGACTTTTTCATATTACGGATGGAGCAGAAAAAGATGTTTTGAATTAATTTTTTTGCGTAAAAGAGCATCAACAAGATACAAAGCCCTTTGTACAAATAATTTCTCAGGGTCGGAGGTGTTTTGGAAACACTATAATAAAAAAACATAAAATTGTACCTTTTTTCTTTTAATTTTACACTAAATTTTCACGGAGAGAAACGCAGTGAAGTTTTTGAACATTTCGTCAAGAATTACTGAACGATTCAAGCGGATACAAAACGTTGGCATTACATAATTGTGTAATATAGGATAAGTGAAAAAAAGTATGTTTTCTTTGAAAAAAGACTCAGTTATCTGGGAAGAAACACATTCTTCGTTTTTGTTTTCTCTGGTAACATCGTTTTACTAATTGCAGGCATATCTTCCACAAGACTTGCATTGATCCATGGTTATTAGAGCACCGCACTTGTCCTATGTGTAAGGCGGACATCCTCAAGGCTTACGGGTTACAGGTACCTAATTTTTTTTATAAGGGCCTACCTAATTTTTTCAAAAGTTTAGAATCGAGAATAAGATTTTCGAGGCTTCTCGTCCATCGGTCGCTCTTGAAACCCTGAAAAAACTGAGCTCTTAACTGAAAGTGTTGAACTAGTCGCTCAGTTTCCTTATCTAGATCTCTAATAATTCTATTTGGGTGTGCAAAAAGTTCTTGCAAGAGAGTGGGTTACTTCATTCGTAAAACTTTCGCACGGGCAAAAGTAAGTACAGGACCTATATTCGAACCCGCCTTTTCTTTCTTATCTGAAACGTGCGTGTAAACGCTGCGAAAATACTGGTATAATATAACGATATGATTGAAAAATGAAAAAAAGAATATTCAATATTGATGTTTAGATCCATTCGGGAGACAAATGTGATAGGGAGCGACAAGGAATCTCCCCTGATCACAGTTCTTTCAACAACCACGACGAGGTGACCCATTTTTTCTGGAAAAAGGCGAATCAAAAAACATGTACATAGTTTGAAAGATTAAGCGTGTTTGTGGTGTTTGTTACAAAGTTTTAATCGAGTGCTTTGTCCAGAAAAGCATTAAAGAAGGGATTTGAGATGAATAACACAGGATTTAGAAGGACTGTTGCTCGGAAAACTCAATTATCTATTCAGCTGTCGTGAAAATTTTTTTCTGTAGATAATCTGGGGAAAACACTGAGATTGAGCATCAATTGAATACTGGATAAACATAATATTATAAGAAAGCCGAATACGGACTCGTTGGCGTGAACAACCAGAACTCATGAACAAGGTCTTTCTCTCTCTCGTTTAAAACAATTGTTTTGTGTGAAACTTCTCTGAGGAAAAGGTGTGGTTCAATGAGTGAAGCGGTTTATTCCAGGCCGACGTACGGGTCCTTAACGGGAACAACAACCGAGTTCGGGTGGAGTCGCATCCTCCACTCACCGCCTCTTCCTCCTCATCTACGTGCTCCTCAAATGGTCGCGGATCCTCACCTACGCCTTCCATGAGCTACAGATCCGCGACCAGAGCAGCCACTGCTGCCATCTTCATAGAGAGAGTACGTCCTGTAAGAGGTTAGCTCCGCCTAATTTATTCTAACCGTACTCTATCTCTCTTTCTCTCTCTCTCGCTCTTTCTCTATCTCTCATTCCTCCCTCTTTTTCGAGCTTTCTGTCTATATCCGCTTTCAGTATTTATGTCTTTTCTTTATTATTTCTCTCCATCTCTCTTTCTTTTTTACTCTCTTTTCCCCTTTTCTCTACACTTCTTTCTTTTTTACTCTCTTTTCCCCTTTTCTCTACACTTCTTTCTTTTTTACTCTCTTTTCCCCTTTTCTCTACACTTACATAAGACAAATTGATAAATCTTCAAATGCTACACTTACATACTTTTCTTCTCCTTTTCCCTCCCAACACTCAGTTTCCTCTTTTTCTCTTCCTTTCTTTCTCGCTCTCTTTTTCTACTCTCTCTATTTCTCTCACTTTCCTGTTTTAATAGATTTTCTCTCCATTTTCCCTCCATCTATTCTCTCGCACACTCTTTTATCTCTTGCAGAAAATTCCTGGACGAGTGGCGTCTCTCTCTCGACAGCGCCTGCACCTCCAAGCTCCGCTCGTTCCTCCTCTCATATCGTCAATCTCGTCCATGTGCGAGCTCGTTCTGCAAGCTGCGCACCTCGTGCAGCCACTTTCCGTGCTGCGAAGAGCTCGACAGCTTGTGCTGCCTCTGCTACGGCTGCTGCTGCGAAAGGGCTCAAGTAAGATCGGGGTATTATCAATAGGAGCATTCTAAAACAAGTTCCATGTCCCACCCACTGCGATGACATTGTTCCCTTGATCATATCGGCTCCTTTGTCTTTTCTTCTCGTAAGCCTTAACATCGGTATTTGTTCTTGCAGCGCAAAAAAAATCATCATCAAATTCAAAAGAGCATCGAAAAAAGAAAGTGCTAGCTCTCAAAATACCTCTGATGAGGATCCATGAGCGATTGAGTGAATCAATGCCTGAAAAACGGAGATTTAAGATGGAAGTCTTTCTTGAAAATCAGGGGGCTTGCAAAAATGAGAGCAAGCACAATCGGTTTCTATGTTTGAAACATTGGTGAGAAAATTAGAACGATAATATTAGAACATATTTGCCTTACTTTAGATATTTGCCTTACTTTAGATATTTACCTTACTTTAGAAATTTGCCTTACTTTAGATATTTGCCTTACTTTTCGATATTTGCCTTAGTTTAGATATTTGCCTTACTTGTCGCCACACTTGAATATTATTTACAATGTCTCTCACCATAACTTTGCATTGCAAAATGTCGATAAAATATATATATAATATATATATAAGTTCATTCCAGAGATGTAAAATTTTCCACTTTCTCTAACGTAAGCTCAAAACGGATGCAATGAGTTAGTTTTCGAAAAGGCGGATAGCTTATTTTGCCCCAAAAAATCTTTTTCCGAAATATTTTTTTACTAGCCTATGGTATTATAATGATGAAAATACGGTAATTTATGGGACGGCTCACGGTAAGAATTATCTTCGAAGCGGAAGGAGTGCTATTGCAAAGTGAAATAACCAAGAAAATTTTGAGTGTTTCACCGGAAAAGGCACCCGCTTTGATTGCCGTGGCTACGACACAATTTCCCGAAAGATCTGCCACCTCGACACAAATCGACGTTATTGACGAGACAGAGATCCTACAGTAGCTCGGGCTATTAACACAGTTGTCACCATCAACGTTAGGTCGGGTGATCACCATCTACGGTAACGCATGTGTTTATCCCCTCCTTTATACAATGAAATAAGAGTACTATGTCATAGCGTACTCGGTGAGTCCGACGGAAGTCAGTGACACTGACGAGGTCGAAGTCTCTCCTCGGCTCGATGTTCTGCCATTTAGATGCCACTGACGAGACTTAGATTGAGATTTTTGCGATAGTTCTACTTAATGCTTTCAATAATTGCTCTTTGCATATAGTATATGTAAATAATAATAGTGTATGTATAACTGCACAAGTAAACATACATTGATATAGAAACGATCTCGACAAAAATGAGACAGAAGAAGGGTACACAACTTCTGAAGCAGCAATTTTCAGCTTCTCAGAAGAAAATGAAACGGGTAACTTTGAATGTATATACTACCACACCGAGGGAGGGGCCAAAAAAAGGGTCAGGAAAAAAAACTAGTTAAATGAAGAATATAAAATTTTCAATTGAAAATTTTCGCGTCGTTTGAAGATATTAATTTTGACTATGATTACGAAATTTGATCAAAAATTTTTGTTTTTGAGGGAAAGTAACAGTATGCATAACTTCTGTGTTTACTTGAACGATGAAATATTTGAGCTTGAGCAAATTCCATTGTAGCAACACAATTTTCTAATTTTTTTGTTTTTTTCGGCTTTAAAAAATATCTTTGTGAACCATTGTGTTGAAGAGTCCATATTATTCGGGAAACTTTTTAAACGAGTCTATTTTATATAGTCATTAAATCATTACAAGCTCTAGTCATATTTGAATCTATAAGTCATGACCTGAAGTCTAGTCAGTACTTTTGTGAATGGTTTGCGATGCTCTAGGGTTTCATTTTGCAAAGCAAGTTGAGCTCGTGAAGCAAGTTAATTGTTAAACAGTGAATTTAATCTAAGACTCTCGAGCTAATCAATGTAAAATTTATCTATGAATCTGAGAAAAGAAATTAGTAGTATTTGCAACGTAGTTACTGTCTCCTGAGCATTCAAGGTTGACTTTTGTTTAAATAAGTATACTGACTTGGTGAGAAAATAAAACATAACAGAGAAGTTAGCTTTGTTTACAATCTGCATATTCGTTTGGTCTGTCTCGCTTTTTGGATAATATTTTTTCACTATCATAAATCAATGAATTATCTTTTACATTCATCTTAAAAAGGATTAGAATCAGGAATTATATTTTTCGACTAAGTCTTTAACAATACACTTGATGTTATTGTAATAAATTAATAAAGCTGTCATCAATTTTTTCAATTTCAATTTAAACGCTTCATCAAGATCAACAAGCCACATCGGGGATATAACATCATCGATTATGGGATCTGTAGCGACATGTGACGACTCCACTCCTCTTCTGTCGCTCATGATGGCGCTACGATCCCGGAGCGCCAAATCTTCTCGGGAAAGGACTCTCACAGACGAGAGATCAATTTGTTTGTTGTCATCAATTGTCATCAATCAAGCTGTCATCAATTTGTTTGTTGTCATCAATTGTTATCAATCAAGCTGTCATCAATTTCCAACAAATGAGCCCTCAATGTATCACATGGCCACTAACACAATAAGACAGCGGGAGCTCTATAGCTTTGACAACTAGAAGAAAGGCTATAAACACGCTCATTCGCTCAATTCAGTACTATCTATTTAGAATAGATAATACTTTGAGCGTTCATTCGAAATTCAGACGTTCAAATGCTATTTAAAATAGGTAATACTTTGAGCGTTCATTCGAAATTCAGACGTTCAAATGCTATTTAGAATAGATAATACTTTGAGCGTTCATTCGAAATTCAGAAGTTCAAATGCTATTTAGAATAGATAATACTTTGAGCGTTCATTCGAAATTCAGAAGTTCAAATGCTATTTAGAATAGATAATACTTTGAGCGTTCATTCGAAATTCAGAAGTTCAAATGCTATTTAGAATAGATAATACTTTGAGCGTTCATTCGAAATTCAGACGTTCAAATGCTATTTAGAATAGATAATACTTTGAGCGTTCATTCGAAATTCAGACGTTCAAATGCTATTTAGAATAGATAATACTTTGAGCGTTCATTCGAAATTCAGAAGTTCAAATGCTATTTAGAATAGATAATACTTTGAGCGTTCATTTGAAATTCAGAAGTTCAAATGCACTTTCTTGAGTAAATGACAAAGGTTGCCGATTTTGAAAGTAGCATGTGAAAACTTCGGAGTATTGAAAAAGTAAAAAAGTCTATCTTATGTATGGATTCGAAAAAAAACTTTTGAGTTTGAGTTTAAACATTCTCTTAGCCAAATCCTCACGAATTTCCCGCGCGATTCGTTTCGAACTAAGCCTCTCTACAAGGCTCCATTAGATACGTTACCAGATGGTATCGGAAAAAAATGGGTTTAAAACGTTACCAGATGTTATCGGAAAAAAATGAGTTTTAAAAAATTGGGAAAAGAGACCAAGTCGATTTACATAGATATTTCGCTCATCCAAGTGTAGAAAAGGCTTAACCGAAAAAAATTGCAAAGCTAAAAAAGCAAAGAATAATATATAATCCATTCCATTCAATTCAAACGCTTTACCTGAATGTCAAAAACATTTGATCATACCCTTCTTAGTGTTAGAAGTTCAAGAACCATGATTTTTGATATTGTTTTGACAAAATGGGAGTAATACTGATTGAATTTTCTGTGTCTTCTGCAAAAAAATACTGATCGATGAGTGATTCCACTACTGATTCTTTCGAATAAAGAAAGCTGTCATTACTCCTTTGATTCTTGAGCACGTTATCATAACGAGAAAACCAGAAATTTGTTATCATACAGAGCGGAAAACAAAGAAAAGGAAGGTTATATTTTACTTTCCAATCTTTCGTTTCACGCTCTCAAAAACTATTATCTTTTTTCAAACAGTCGTTCTAATCACTATTTTCCCATTTAGAAGTGCTAGGAGTAAATGATAAAGTTCCTTTTTAAACGAGTCACCTTGCTCCGTTCAGCGAGCCTCAGAGCATAATTTCAGTTTTTTCGTAACAGCTTTATTTATTTTATTTATTTTTCAACTCGCTTCATTGTCAATGTCATAGACATGAACAGCCATAATTGACACAATTCATCACAAATCTAATGGTGATCTTTTCAGTGATCCTAAAGAACTCAAATAAAAAAGCGTTATGCGCCATCACATTCGAAAACAAAGAAAGCAAAAAAGTTCTTGGAATTGAATTCGCTTCTGGCTTCACTGACCATATGTCTTGATGCTTTTTAGAACTTGAGAAATTTTTAGAATTTTTTAGACTTTGTGCATAAGTTGTTACCTGAAAGAGAGTACGACGTATTAAGAGTTATGTACTCTATGTTACTCATTCCACGCTAATGAATTCGTTTAAGCAACGAAAAACAAGATGCATAAACTCTTTTATTTTCAGCGGATGTGTACTAGGTTGTACATAGATTCTTTTTTTTAGTTGTATGTACATATGTCTGTAGTGCTCATGAGGTCAATGCGCCCTTCCTAACATTTGCTAAGAATAAAAACGAATTTATTAGTATTACAGTCGCCGCTAACATCATGTTTCTCTAACAAAATGTAGCCCTCTTGAGAGTATTTCTTCCGAGTAAGTATTTCCTGAAACATAGCGCACACAATACATAAAAGCGTATTAATAGTCATACTTTGGAAAGCATGAAAATGGAACTATGTGCTTTAAAAGTATTCCAAATCGTTCCGCACACAAGTCATACTTTGAAAGTATGAATAGTAAGAACATGAAAGTATGCATTCTGCACAATGAAAGTATGCTAAATATACATAATTTGAAAGTGTGCTGTCTACAAAAAGAAAGTATGTATGCTGTTTCTTGGGTATTTCATTCAAAATTTTCTCTTTGTTTGTGACTTTTCGTGGCGTTTTTGGCGTTCCCGAAGGGCCTTTTTCAAGGAGAGCGCTTCACAATCAAAAACTTTCCCGACGCCTTTCTTCCAGGATGGCTCGGTAAAATGATTAACACGATATGATTTGTATGTGGGCTTCTACCGTATAAAGTAATCAAAGTAATAAGTCTATATAGAGCAACCTAAGTCAACCGGGTTCGCAGATTGGATAAGTGCCAAGAAAAGGAAGAGAGCAACCAAGGCATACTTTCAAAAGTATCCCATTCATTCATTGATTGCATGCTCTTTCTAGCATACTTTCATACTTACGTGCAGGCATATTTTCAAATTGATACTATTCATAAATCACATGTATGCCTTTTTAGCATACTTCCCCATACTCATCCTTTTTTGTGTGTATGTGCGTGAGAAGTACAGGTTAAATGTGTTTATATGTATACTTTATTGCACTGGGTTGAGTTTGGATGTAAAGGGATATTAGATATCTTGCAAGAACTCGAGATCTATTTATACTCCTATTGAAATTACATCCTCAAAATTCAGTCAAAAAACTTCAGGGTTAGTGATGGACTACGAATTCTCAGCTCTTGTTGTGGACAATGGCTCGGCGACGCTCAGAGCGGGTTTCGCTGGGGAAGGTGCACCTCAGGTGGTCTTCGATTCAGCCGTGGGACGTATGAAGCCATGTTACCAGAAACTTCATCCCTCTGATTGGTTCTCAACATCGCTTCAAATTTCAGTACCCAAAAACAAAGCGCTTCACAGGGTGTACAGAAACTCCAGGTGGATGAATTTGTGTCTTTTTTGTTTGGTGTAGCGGTCGTGAGATTTTTCATTTGTATCTTATTCATAATGTTGCTAACATACCCTGAAAAATCAGAATGATAACTCTTTTCGTTTTCTGGTAATGCTCTCTGATATGGACCGAGGCTACATTCTGCGCTTGAACCAGTACGGGCACATTCAAAAGCACATCGCCAGAACAACTGGATTATCTCGCAGGTCCATTGGAAACATAATACGTCGCTTTCATGAGACTGGTACGACAAATGACCGTCCCAGGAGCGGCAGTGTCACGGTCAGACGTTAGTTATTTTTTAAAAATATTGTTGTTAGTATTAAATGTAAGTATTAAAAATATTAAACAGAAAACATACAAGTTGTTAAATTATTATTGATAAATAGTTAGTAAACTATTCTGATAGATTACTTTTGGTGAGGGTGATATTATCATGTACTGTGTAGTTGCATCGTAGGACAGCTCACGCTGTCGTACGGGGCAACTTCCCTACCAGAGACGACAGCGTTGCGGCCGCGCGAGAGGATTTCGTTCTGGGGAAGGGTGATTGAGTTATTAGTTTTTTTGGTTGTGTTGTTTTGAGAGCGAGGAGTTTGGATTTGTTTTTGTTATTTGGTGAGGAGACAGTAGCGGCGTGAGTCTTCTTGGGCTGCGTTCGTTACAGCTCCAGTTGTTCTACGGGTTCGACAAGCTCGTAGGGTGACTCGAGTGTCTAAAGGGAACTTGATCAAACCACCGCACGGAAAAAAGATAGCCACCGGGGGGACTCGAACCCATGCAACCATCTCTCTCCGGGAGCGAGCGTGTTAACCATTACACCACGGTGACACATTGCTATTCCGTGCGATAGTGCTTATTAAAGGCTCAATTGCCTCGTTCTCTTAGTCACGCATGCTCATGAAGCGAAAGCGTCGTGAATTTCACAATTAAGACAGAAGAGAGGTCGAAGATGGATGATAAATCTTCAAATGCTCAGTTACACAGTTTTAAGGCAGTGACGCCTGGTTAAGATGACAAATGATTGAAATATAACAGTATGTAAGTGAAAGTAAAAGTTCCTTGTAATGGTTGGTTAACACGCTCGCTCCCGGATAGAGGAGAGATGGTTGCATGGGTTCGAGTCCCCCCGGTGGCTAGCTTTTTTCCGTGCGGTGGTTTGATCAATTTGTCTTCTCTACCAGGCGTCACTGCCTTAAAACTGTGTAACTGAGCATTTGAAGATCTAAAGGGAACTGTTTAGCCCGCTAGCGGGAATGGTGCAAGTGATTGAAGAATTTTTTGCTTCCCTGCGTGGAAGTTGTCTGTTTGGCAGTTTGTCTGAAATAAATATCGGCATCTAAAAACTCTGTTTGTGTTCGGCATTCAAAGGGACAGCGTGAAAATAATCGCGAACTACATTACAGCAGACTAGTGACAGCGACCATTTCCGTCAGCGTAAGAAGCATCTGATACAAGATTGGTTATAACCCTAACCCCAGCTCCTTCGCGAGTCTCAGAAAACTCGCGAAGGAGCTGAATATCTCGGATAGATCTCTTCGGACGATCGTCAAATCCCGCATGGGACTTCACCTCATCTCAAGCTGCAGAAGACATACGCATTGACGGACCAGAGGAAGGCGACCCGTCTTTGGAGATGTCGTGAACTGTCAAAGCGGTTCAAGCCGGTGGACTGTTTGGATATTCTCGTCACCGACGAGAAGTTGTTCAATATTGAGAAGTCCTTCAACCACCAGAACGTTAGGATTTGGTCGAGATCGGTCAACGAGGCCAATAAGAGTGGTCGCTACTTCTCGAGAAAGGGGCCATCCCGCTTCTGTCATGGTCTGGGCTGGGATTTGAGCGACTGGCAAGACTCCACACGTTTTCGTCGAGCAGGGAGTGAAAGCGAATGCTAAAAACTACCTGAACGACATTCTCATAAAAGAAGTACTTTCCTGGAGCCAGGCTCACTTCGCGGGGCACAAATGGACGTTCCAGAAGGACTCTGCGCCCGCCCACAAGGCTAAAGTGGTGCAAGACTGGTGCAAGACCAATTTCTCCTCCATGATCACCTCCGCCGAATGGCCTCCGTACTTGCCTGATTTCACTCCCCTGGACTTCTCTGCGTGGTCGATCCTTCAGAGCAAGGCCTTTGCTCCTCCCCACGAGAATTTGGAGAGTCTGAAGCGCGCCCTAGAGAAGGCGTGGGATGATCTTGACGTCGCTTACATGTTCACCACGGTGGGTGCCTTCCACAAGCGACTCGGCGCCTGTGTCAAGGAGAAGGGAGGGCTGTTCGAAATTTAAAAATGATGTTATATCTCAAACTATTTCAATTCTTCAATTCTTTATTCCGCTTGAAACAAAACATAATGTTAAGTGACGAAACAGATGACACTGTCACAAGAAAAGTGAATTCAGTGAAGGTTATGAAAAGTGAGATCTAAATATGACAAGAACAATGAGGAACATTTCATTTTAGGAAAATAGGAAAGCACACAAAAAAAGCAAAGAAAGCAAAGCTTGTATCTTCAGTTATGAACTATTCATCAGCAATTAAGAACTATTCATCCGCAATAATAACTTGAAATTCCAAAAATTCAACTCACTCTTTATCATTCGAGAGCTAACCGAGAACACAAATATTATGGAAAAAAGAGGAGAAACAGAAACAAAACATTTGAAGAAACAAAGCACTTGAATTAAAAATGTATTCTAGAGTTGGTGACAATGGTCTCACAATCAAGCTTGATAAGTTCATTTCTAAAAATGCTAGAAGAGCTTGTAGAAACCAAAGAACAAGGTAACTTATTCCAGACATTAATCATTCTTGAGGCACAAGTGCTTGTTCTGCTTTGATATTTACACGGCAAGCATATTCTGTAGTTATTCGATTCTCTCAGCGAATAAGGCGATGGGCAAAGTTTAAACATATTTGAGTAATCTACTTGAATATTTCCGTGCAGACATTTATGGATGAACACAAGATCGGCCACATTTCTTCTATATTCAAGCGAGGAGATGGAAAGAGAATTCAGTCTAGCAACATAACTCATTTTGGGTATTCCGGCCCTTTGTAGTAACCTTCGTGTAAATGATCTTTGCACTTTTTCTATGCAGTTAACGAGACCGATAGTTACTGGGGACCATACCTCACTCCCATATTCAATAAGGGGTCTTATGTATGTGGTGTATATTCTGAGCAGAACTTTAATTGATTTGGTTTTAAAGGCTCTGAAGATCATGTTTATACATTTTTGGGACTTTAGGGAGGTTAGTTCATTATGTTTAGAGAATGTGATATCTTCCTGAAATGTAATGCCAAGATCTTTCACTAATGAAGTAGTTGGTATGATATTGTCTTCTAGGTTATATGTTACTTTTGGATTCCTAGGACCACAGTGCATGATAAAGCATTTTTGAGTTGATATCACAAGTCCCCAGGTCAGTGAGTAATCGGAAATGGAATCCAGACTTTTCTGAAGAGAGTCTCTGTTTTTGGAAAAAATTTTGAGGTCATCGGCATATAGAAAACCATGGACATCTGGCTCTATGTGCTCCATGATATCATTTATAAATATTGAAAAGAGGAGGGGTCCAAGGCAACTCCCCTGGGGAACACCACTGTTGTATACTTTAGGGCCTGATAATGTATCTCCGATTGAGACTTTCGAGGACCTGCTCGTGAGAAAAGAACGGATAAGATAGAGGAGGTTGCCCGTTATTCCCACTTTTTCAAGTTTGTGAACAAGAAATCTTATGTTTACAGAGTCGAAAGCGCGTGAAAAGTCGACTAGACAGATGTCAAAGTCTATTTTTTTATTCTGAAGCGTGAGGTAAATGGAATGAGCCTCTACCAGGGATGTTACCGTGGACCGTCTCCGACGGAAACCATGTTGTTTGGGATGTAGTATGCCATTGGTTTCCAGATATTGATAAGTTATATTGAAGATCAGTTTCTCGAATACCTTTGACATAGAGCACACCATAGTGATAGGACGATAATTTTCGATCTGAGAGCAGGGCCCTTTTTTATGAACTGGTTTGATTATTCCTTTTTTCCAGGCCAGAGGGAAGTGCCCTAAGGTTAGTGAGTTGGTGAAAATGATGGAGAGAGGTATGGTCAGTGAGTCCAGACAATTTTTGAGTAGTCTACTTGGAATAAAGTCAGGGGAAGAGTTCAGTTTCGGAGCTATTCGTTTCAGAATGGAGTTCACCTCAAAAGGGGAGATGTCATTAATGTGGTCGAGGTGAAAATTCGGGCGAGAGATCTGAAGGGGTCCACTGATTGGTAAGGGTTGTAACTTATCAAAATACTCGGCGAAGTGAGTTGCTTGTTCGAAGGGGATAGTAGTTGGTTTATTGTTTACTATGAGAGCAGGAATAGATGTGTTGCTTTTAATGCGGTTGGATATAGTTTTGAAGAATACCTTATAGTTTCTCGGGAACTTAAGCTTGTCTTCCCTAAGAACCTCGAATTCGACTAGTTCTTTGTGAAGTTTCTTGGATGTGCGTAATGATGTAATGGAGAGAGGGTTTCGTTTGTTACTTCTCTGTAGGAAGCTGTATAATCTTCTTATGTTGTTTTCAAATGTGTTTTGACATTCTTATTTTTTGGGATCCTATTATCCATTATGAATTGGATGATGTTGGTTAATTTATCGACACTTTAGTCAATAGTTAGGTTTGAGAGCATGTAAGTCCATTCGATGCTAAAGAGGTCTGAGTTGATTATTTCCCAATCTGCCTTTTTCCAGTCTAACGATGAGCTGGTGCTTGTGATAATACGCTTGGCTCTATCTCTGATTTCAAAGTATATTGAGGCATGATCGCTGGTGGAGAAGGGAGGCCTGACAATACAGTCTTTTATGATATTTGAATTACAGAGCAGGCAATCGAGTGTATTTTGAAGTCTAGTGGGAGAAAGTACGAGTTGTTTAAGATTGTTGTCGCATGTCATGTTTAAGAATGCAAGAGACATACTACATGTATTGGGAGCGGTGAGATTTGCCCAGTCTATCTTGGGGAGGTTCATGTCTCCGCACAGAATGGTGGGAAATACTTCAGTAACATGAGAGGTGATAAACGAGCAGAGATCCTTTGTATTTTCTACTCCACAGCTAGGAGATCGATATATATTAATCAGTCTAATGGCCGAGAAAGCAAACGAGAAAGATGTGTTAGGATAAATGTCTATTACTAACCCCTCGCACTGAGCCTTGCTATATTGAACAACTAAAGATGAGGAGATGGCATTATCTACTAGAATGGCTACGCCTCCTCCTCTTTGTGCCAATCTGTCACCTCTGAATACCGTGAAGGGTAAACTATCGGTTAGAATGGAGTCGGGAAGCTCACTGTGCATCCATGTCTCAGATAGTAAGAGAATGTGATATTTACAGCAACGAAGAAGAAAATAAAGATCATATAGCTTATTCATCACTGATCTACAGTTGAAATACAAGCATTTGATTACTTCTTTTCTAGCTCTTTTATCCGACTTATCCTATGGTGAATAACGAGAGGTTTTCCTAACATTTCTTCTTCTGGAAACAAATTCGTCTGACTTTCTGGGGCATGAGGTAGATTCTTCGGCGTTTCTGGTATTGCGTCTGCTTCTGACTTGTTGCGGCTTCACGGAGCTTTCCGCCAGAGAAGGAAAGTCAGTTGAAGAAGCCTCGAATGTAGATGTCGACCGGGCCCCAGAGTTCACCAGCGAAGACGATGGCAATTGGGAGTGTTGAGTTGAACTGGCTAAGGGGGATAGTGACGAAGAGGCGGGAGGAGGGGAAATTGGTCGATAGGGTACTCGTTTGTAAGACTGGGCAAAACGAGGAAAGGCAGGGATAAGGTGAGCGTCGACCACTTTGGCAGGGGGAAAAGATGGGTTAGTGGATATTCGGATGCAGTCTCTCTCGGCTTGAAGCTCTGCCGGCGAGAGGTCAGCTCGGGAGTAACATCCTTTAGGAAAAGGGTGTTTCGCCTTTCTGCAAAGTTCCAGGAAAAGGTTACGCTTTCCAAGCGAAGAAAACTCAATTTTCATGGGACGGCCATGAGGAGCAGAGAGACGTGGGCGATCAATTGGGTGACGATGATGATTGATATTACCCTTCTCTAGGCCGTCAATAAGGTCCGCTGAATTGAGTCTGATGATAAGACGTGAGATAAGATCTTTGTCTTTGCAACACGTATCATCCTCTGACTTGCCTTCTGGAAGTCCGATAATAACAGCTCGTTTACCTTTTCCTATGAGCATATCCTTGTCTCGATAAGTGGATTCGACGATAGCTGAATACAAGTGGGGTCTAAGTGTGGCCGGAGAGACAGATGACTTTATGGATTGCATTTCTTCACTAATCCGTAGAAGTTGCTGTGACTGGTCCAGAATTACTTTGTTCATGTAGGAAATCTGTTGGGACTGAGCAAGTATCATCTGTTGAAGCGGCTGCATAACTTTTGTCAGCGTTTCTCGGACAAGACTATCGATGAACGGAAGAGAGACTGTGGGAATGGGGAGGTTGCAAAGATTAGGATGAGATTTGCCATCAATTGGCAGAGCTCGGGAAGGGTCACCACTCATAGAGAACGGAGATCATTAAATGAGAACGGAGATCATTCAATATTTGAATAAACTCTGATGAAAATTTTATTCGATTTGCCGAATCCGTTAAGTTTTTATCGAAAAAATACTGTCCACCTGGACTTTCTGTACACTCTGTACAATAACAATAATAATAATAATACTTTATCGCAATGGTGATTTCGGAAGGGGCAGGTGGGGGGTCGAATAGAGGAGTAAATCGTATCAACCAAGGCGTGACACTTTTTAAAGTGAGAAAAGAGATAAGTCGATTTAGTAAAGACGGTTTGGGTCTGGAATCGACAATATCAGGATCGTTTTATAGGTAACTTGAATGCGTAACTTTGCGTAACTTAAATGGAAAATCCTTCTACTCTTTAGAAGTACAAAGCTGTGTTTTTTTCGAATACTTCTAGTGAAAATTTCATATACTCCGATTAGGTGGAATTTGTATTAACCTCAAAAAAAAAACTTTCTGCACAGAAAGCATAGGTAAAACATGTCTTGATTTTTCAATAGTTCGATCGCTAAAGTAGATTAGAATTTTCACTTTTAACTCGACGGAACTGGCTGAGGCTGAGTTATGGCTAATGAAACGTTCTATTCATGGAAAGGAATGAAAACTTTTTCTTCCAATTTTAGCGGAGAGCGGAGAAAGCTTTAATACATTCATTTCGAGTGGATGAGAGGGTCGGTAGGTCGGCATCTTTTACAATTTTTTGTGCCAGTTTGAAGTTTACCTATCACAGAAAGTTTTCTTGAGGTTACCTGTATTCTGTTGCCGAGGAAAAAAGAAACTTTTACCATTGTGATACGGCTTCAGGAACTACATTCCGTTTTATGATCTACCGAGCAAGGGTAATCTTTAGGATTTTCCCTGCCTACGTTGGGGACGAAGCGCAGTCAAAGCGAGGCATTCTGAACCTGAAGTACCCCATCGAGCACGGAATATTGACCAACTGGGATGACATGGAGAAGATCTGGCATCACACCTTCTACAATGAGCTCAAGATCGCTCCAGAGGAGCACCCTGTGCTTTTGACGGAAGCTCCGCTGAATCACAAAATCAACCGCGAGAAGATGATCCAGGTTCCCGTTCAACTACCATTGAATAGAATGAGAGTTTGCTTGAATCAATAGAGTAGCAAGAGCGCAGTCAGAAATTTTACAGGTTATACTCACTTTTAGGCTATACCATTCGCTGACGATGCGTTTATAAAGCGGAACGTTCGAAGTCTCATTATTCCTAACAACGCATCGACAAAGCAAGACGCAGATAAAAGTTTACAGCAGTACATTTTTCGAACAGACTATTGACAGTCAAAACCTCTTTTTTTTATTGAAAACTGCATGTTTTACCAGATCATGTTCGAGCACTTTGAAAGTCCCGCCACGTTCGTCGCCAGCCGATCACCACTGTCTCTTTTTGCTTCAGGAAATGCTACAGGTTAGTCTTTCGTTCGTTCACGCGTACAATTCAAACGTGGTTTTTCTCAAACATTAGCCTACATGAAACAACGCAGTCCAGAACACTTTTCTTCAGTTGAGAAGTTCTTTTCTTCAGTTTCTTCATTTTCAGTTTTCTTCGAAACATTCATTGTTAGCTTGATTGCTGTTATCTTTTGCTATAAACTTTTTTGACTTTTTAGAATTATTTTTGTACTTGACCCATACAATTTTACTATCATTTGGAGTAAATATGTATGCATGTAGTGTTATGCAATATAACAGAGCACAAAACAAGAGAATGTTTGAAAAAAGAAGGTTAGGCAGGCACTGTTCATATGTGTTCGAATGAGTTAAATTCGGCTGAAGGCCGATTTAAGCAGTGCTGATGAGTGGAATGAAAAGACCGAAGATAAAGAAACAATCTTATGGACCGTTAGAATTCAACTTTTTACTTTCTCAACGTAATCTCTGCTAAGTGTTCTCGTTAAAAGTTCCAATGTCTCACCACGAATTGCTCTGAGAATGAAAATGGACTACGGTATTTTTTATATTCTAATTTTTACTGTTGGACGTAAATATAAATAAATATACCATAGTCTATTTTCATTCTCACGGCAATTCGTGGTGAGACACTGGAGCATTCAACGAGATCACCTACCAGAAATTACGTTGGGAAAGTGAAAAGTTGAATTCTAACACTCCATTACTTTTGCCGGTCAGTCTGGGGACCGAACCCGAGAGAGCTACCTGATTTCTAGTTGTGTATCTAGTTGTGTACCGATTTAGCCAATATCTAGCTTTCGTATATGGTTATCTAATGAGGGTTGTACATAGGATTTCTCGCAACGCTATCGCGTTGCGAGAAATCTTTTTTTGTTGTTTAGTTAGTTTTTTTATTTTTTGTTTTTTTTAAAAGTTTTTTAAAAAAGTTTTTTTTTAAAGTTTTTTTTCCAGGACTTGTTCTTCATACTGGATATGGCGTCACTGAAGCCGTGCCAATCTACGAGGGATACGGCATGTCACACGCGGTTCAGCGACTTAACTTAGCCGGTCACGATCTTACCGGCTATCTCATCAAGATGCTCAGCGATCGAGGATGCGCCTTTTCATCAACAGGTCCGCTCCTAACCTTTTTTTCTTCATAGCAATGATTTCTTCTTCATAGCTATGATCATGATTCATGAACCACTTGAAGCGCGTTTTGAGACAGGCTTCTCCTGTTTTGCAACAACGATTAGAATGGCAAGAGGTTTACTGAAGTGTGACACGTTAGTCCGAAATTTATTTTAAAAGAAGTCCGTACAAGAAATCATAAGCGTTTGATTTTTGCTTAAGCCTTCAAAAAATTCCGAACGACGCTGCTAAAGTCTATAACAGAAAACAGACCATGTTTGCAAAAACTTTAGCAGAGGTGTATTATGGGCCGAAAAAAGGACCCGTGTCGTACTCAATTTAGGCGATGCTCTTTACACTAGGCTAGGACTCAAATCCTAACGCTTGAATACTCATTTTCTTGACGTGCAAGATGAGAACTCAAGTTCCAACGCGCATCAAAGTGAAAATCTTCTCTGGTAAATAAAGCAAAAAAATTTTTTAATGAACTTTTTTCTAATTTCTTTCTATAGCGGAGAAGGAAGCTGTGCGAGACATCAAAGAGAAGCTTTGCTACGTCGCATTTGATTATGAAAAGGTTTCTCGAAATACCCAAATGAATGTTTTGAAGAAAACATTCGGTTGCGCACAATTGTGTGAGGTGGAGTTCTCTGTAACCAGTTTTCATCGATTGATTTAAAGGGGCGTGTCATATCGAGAGACTTTTTCTCTGACTACAAAGAATCACTCCAGCTGATCCTTATCTTTCTCTCTTTCTTTTTATCTCTCTCTTTTTGCTCTCTCTCTTTCTCCCTCTCTTTCCCTCTCTCTTTCTCTCTCTCTCTCCTTTTTCTCTCTTTTTCTCTTTCTCTTTCTCTCTTTCTCTCACAATTATACACTATTTCTCTCTCTCTCTTTTTTACTCTGTCAGATATTTTTTCTCTGAATCTCTTAAAAAACATAACCATCCATGATGTTTTTATCTGCGTCTCTCAATATTACATGCTATTTTCTTTTACGCTCTCTAGAGTTTTTCTCTTACAGTGTAGTCTTTCTCAAAAAGACACACTTTTTATACACTCTCTCCGATGTGTATTTTTGAATCTTTTATTAGACAATTTTTTATCATGTGTTTCCAATAATCACTGTTTCCATACACGCATAATCTATGGATACGATCTTGGAAGGAAGCCATCTCCTACTCTCGCAACTTGAAATCTTTGCGGTAAAGAATACGTCATGTACAGGGTGGCCCATATATTAAGCAACCAATCTTTCGGCGTTTATAATTCAATTCACAGTGAACGTTGAGCTCCAATTTTTACATATGTTCTTTTCACATGTGTTTTTATTACATGGTAGAAATTTCATTTCATTCGATCATTTCTCAAAAGAGTGGTGGCCGCTCATAGAGCACGCTCTGTGATTGTGGACTTGCACAAACTTGGTCGATCAAATACGCGCATCGCTAAGAATCTCAACGTCTCTCGCAATCTCGTCTGGAAAACAATCAAATGGTTCGAACAGGTCGGTACACTTGTTGACTTGCCCCGAAGAGGTCGTCCTCGATCAGTGCGCACCCCTAACAAGATTGAGGCCGTGAGGAAGCGAGTCGGTCGAAATGCTAGGCGTAGCATGAACAAAATGGCCTCCGAAATGAACTTATCACGCACGACTCTTCAAAGAATCGTTAAAGAGGATTTGAGGCTCACCCCATATCGTACTAAAAAGGCTGCCATTCTAACCTTGAAATAAGAAGGAGGAGAGACTCAAAAGGTGCCGCGCTCTAATCCTCCGGACGCGGAACAATTCTCACCTTAGGACAGTCTTCTCGGATGAGAAGTTGTTCACTGTGGAAGAGGCAGATTTTTCGATTTTTCGGGGCAGCTGTGCGAGTGCTTGCTCGAGCTTAACCCTCAAAATGTGCGAGTGCTTGCTCGGGACTCACAGGCAGCTAAAGGAGCAGTTAGAATCGTTCATAGAGCTTCCCATCCTGCACAAGTCATGGTTTAGTCCAGAGTGTCCGCCACCGGCAAAACTCCTCTTGTTTTTGTCGAACCAGGAGTCAAAATCAACCAGGAATACTACCGCCAGCATATTCTTCAAAAATTATTGCTTCCTTGGTCTGCTTCCCACTACCGTAATACACCTTGGGTCTTCCAGCAAGATTCTGCGCCTGCTCACAAGGCTATCGGAACACAGGCATGGTGCAAGGCTCATTTTTAAGACTTTATCTCTAGCGCAGAATGGCCCTCCTCATCGCCCGACCTCAATCCGCTGGACTATTCCGTGAAGTCCTACCTTGAGAGCAAAGTCAATGCTCTTCCTCACTTGAATCTGGAGTCTCTAAAAAAATCCCTGCAGGAGGAGTGGTCGAAGATCGACGAAAAGTACCTTCGTCCAGTGATCGAAGCGTTCCCAAAGCGACTCCGGGCTCTCGTTCGTGCCAAAGGGGACCGAATTGAATGATTTTTTGACCCAATGTTTTTATTAATGTGTGCTGATAAATGTACAAATTTGAACACTCTTGCTCAATTATGCACTGAGATACACGTTTGTAAACGCGTTGCCGAGTATATGGACCAACTGTATTCTTTCGTCTTTGTAGACTAAAGAACACAAATATTAACAACATTTTGTCATCTCAAAGACAAGACGAAACAAATAATAGACTAAAATGAACTAAATAGCTTAGTATTTTATTACTTAAAAAGTTTTTTAATAATCATTTTTAAAACTGATAAATTGTTCCTTCTTTCCTTATAAAGGTCCTATGTTATTAAACATTTTGATTTAAAATTTACTTTGTAGTGATTTTAATCTCACAGAAATACCACTATTTTTTGTTGTTATAATAATTTTCAACTTACTTGTTTATGAAGTATTGATTGTGTAGTCGCAATAACGACTACCTTTAAATTTCATTATTCTAGTTTGAGTAATACGGATTTGTTCGAGGTCCGTTGTTTAGGGTGTAATAGCACACCAAAATTGTCTAGCATACAATTGTCTAGAACATTGTTGACAATTTCGTTTCGTATTTATTTATTGTTGTGGTTTAGTTTAAACTTAATTAATCACAACTATATTACCATTGAAGGGACCCCGTTCCGTCCCCACCTCTCTTCTTCTCGTTGGCAGCCGTACAGCTCGCATTCAACGGAACTATTGTTTGTTATTTGAATTGAGTTAATTTTATTGGTTGTTATTTGACCAGCTATTTCTTTTAGTTGAGAGACAAAACAGTTCTCTCATTCAATTCCAGTTCATTCAGTTCGTTCTTTCATCCTACTTTAGTTTCTCTATCAAGTTAATTCTTCTCGTCATTCATTGGTTCGAAAGTTAATAAAAATAAACGTTAACGTTTATTCTGTGGACTTGAAACTCAAGACGTGGCAGGCGGCAAGATTATTTATAATAAATTCTGATTGAAGAATTTATTTGGCGGAACAGAGAGCAATCACCACCGAACCCCCGCTACATGGTGCATCGGCCTAAGGATGACAGCGCCGACGAAGAAAGACGACATGAAGCTTTCGGAAGATGAACGCGAAAATGAAGAAGAACTGGAAGTTGAATTCTTGCCAGAGCAGAGTCATTTGGGTCGAGCGTACAAGAACCTGGGTTCGTACCTCGGACAAATGGACTCACTGATAGAAAGATCGATGACAGATCAGGCGAGAGGGCCATTAGCTAGAGACGTGAAAATCCTTATGAGGAGGCTTGCTTTGAGCGGGAAAAACTACGCAGAGGCGTACGAAGACCTGAATAAAGTAATGACCAAGACAAAAAATCCTGCGAAAACGGGTCACATGGCGACGTTCGAGAGATGGCTGAAAGAAGACCCGGAAAGATTTCTAGCTACGACAAAATGCAAAATTGAGATAGCTATTTCGGATTTGGAATGTTTGCAGTCTGAACTCGGAACGGAAATCAGTTCACAAACCGCCGTGCCCCCAACGGATCGTGTAGTCAGTCAAGAAGGCTTTTCGAGTAGCCGAAGGAGCCAGGAAACTGAAGCACAACAGCAATTTCTACTGCAAACAGCCCCGTTCCTCGAAAGGAATCACGAACTCCAAGAACAACAGCCGCACTCGAATCAATATGCAGCCACATCCTCCGTACGGAATCCTGTAACCGCAACACAACCGCCGCCTTCAAGTCAAGAATTAGCGGCCCGCCTACCTCGCCTACCGGCTCTACCGCTACCCGAATTTGACGGCAATTGTCTTAAATTTTCGGAATGGTTTGAGAGGTTCGAAGAAGCTGTACACTCGAGATCGGACCTTTCGGACTCTGAAAAAATGAGTTACCTCTTGACATGCGTGAGCGGCACAGCGAAAGTTGCAGTGAGTCAGTTTCCTACAACTGCGAGCGGTTACTCATCAGCCATCGCTCTTCTTAAGGATAGCTTTGGCACGAAGGAAAAGCCTGCTCCATCCGCGCCTGCTCACGATGCACTGGCCCCCATCACGTCGCCGTCTGCCCGTCCAACCCCATCTTCCGTCATTGAGAGTCTACAAGTAACACAGAAGAAAGAACGTCATCACGGATATGCTGTGAAATTTGATGTGATATCTACCATGTAATCAATGTGATTATAATGTTTGTTGTGTTCCTTCTGATGTTATTTAATGTCTCTCCTTCAAGTCGTTTTATCTCTATATGCATCTCATCATCCTTCCCCGGTGCCCCCCCAATGTAGTCGCAATAACGACTACCTTTAAATTTCATTATTCTAGTTTGAGTAATACGGATTTGTTCGAGGTCCGTTGTTTAGGGTGTAATAGCACACCAAAATTGTCTAGCATACAATTGTCTAGAACATTGTTGACAATTTCGTTTCGTATTTATTTATTGTTGTGGTTTAGTTTAAACTTAATTAATCACAACTATATTACCATTGAAGGGACCCCGTTCCGTCCCCACCTCTCTTCTTCTCGTTGGCAGCCGTGCAGCTCGCATTCAACGGAACTATTGTTTGTTATTTGAATTGAGTTAATTTTATTGGTTGTTATTTGACCAGCTATTTCTTTTAGTTGAGAGACAAAACAGTTCTCTCATTCTATTCCAGTTCATTCAGTTCGTTCTTTCATCCTAGTTTAGTTTCTCTATCAAGTTAATTCTTCTCGTCATTCATTGGTTCGAAAGTTAATAAAAATAAACGTTAACGTTTATTCTGTGGACTTGAAACTCAAGACGTGGCAGGCGACAAGATTATTTATAATAAATTCTGATTGAAGAATTTATTTGGCGGAACAGAGAGCAATCACCACCGAACCCCCGCTACAGATTGAGTACATTGTTATAATAAATTTTTAAACTTACTAATTTATGAAGTGTGGATTGAATACATTGTTAGAATAATTTTTCCACTAACTAAGATATGCAGTTGTGACTGAATGCATTATTGTAAGAATTTAACTTAATTTTTTATGAAGTGCCGATTAAATACATTGTTAGAATAATTTTTTTTTAGCTTGCCTGTTTGTGAAGTAGGTAATGGATACATTGATATACTAATTTTTAACTGACTAGTTCATATGAATTGGGAATTAAATACATTGTTGTAAAAAAAATTTAACTAACCAGTTAACGAAGTGGTGATTAAATACATTGTTTTAAAAATTTTCGAACTTACTAATTTATAAAGTGATGATTGAATACATTGTTGTGAGAATTTTTTAACTTGCTAGTTTATGAAGTTGTGATTAAATACCTTATTAGAAAAAATTTTCAACTTCCTGAGTTATGAAGTTGTAATTGAATACATTGTTATAATAATTTTTAACTTACTAGTTTATGAAGTGGGGAATGAATACATTGTTAGAATAGTTTTTTTCAACTTACTTATTTATGAAGTGTTGATTGAATACATTTCATTTCATTTCTTTATTCCAAGCACATGAGATATCATGAAAACACAAACAAGAACAAAGTTAAATGCATGGACTTTCTTCTAAGTGGCGGTGTTTAGGGGTTGCGGTATAGATGAAAAAGGGGGGAGGATGATATACTTAAAATCGACAATTATATTAGTCATGAACGAAAGGTTTAGGTAATATCTTTTCAGTAGGCAGAGATAATAAGTGTTTTTTGAAACTAGCAGTATTAGGTGTACTGACGATCTCAAAAGTTGTAAGTGTAAGAATTGTTGTAAGTTGTAAGAATTGTTGTAAGAATTTTTTTAACTCGCTAGTTTTTGAAGTTGTGATTGAATAAGTTGTTATGATAAAATTTTCAACTAACCAGTTTATGAAGTAAGAAGTGGTGATTAAAAATGTTGATTAAAGACATAGTTATAAAAAATTTTTTAGCTATTTAATTTATGAAGTGGTGATTAAATACAGTGTTATAATAATTTTTTTAACTTACTACTCTAAGAAGTGGTGAATAAATACGTAGTTATAATAACTTTTAACTAACTAATACATGAAGTGGAGATTGAAAACAAAACAGTTTGTTTAAACTATGTACCGATCTACCTCTATCTCTCAATGGATATTCACAAATCGAAAGAGCGGTTGTGACACTTTTTTTTCAATACGGATTAAGAGAATGCCTATAATCTCTGACTGAAATTGAGAATCTCTGTCAATAACCTGCTAAATATTGCATCTTTTCCTTCATACATCAAGTTGAATTCTAGCCTTGCTGTGTTGTTTCCAATGAATTGCTGTTGTCAATCTTTGTGCTCATCATCTTGCAAATGCGAAATAATACATCAGATTGATGTATTTTTACCGCAAAGAGCCTGAGAAATACGGGGTGGTTGTTTCCTTCCTCTGATCTTCTCCAGAGATTGTGGACTTGAGGGGGGGGGGGTTGAAAACATGATGAGTCATGCCCTAGTACAATGGAAATGGTGAGAGGGGTGAAAAAACGCATTAGGGAATGTGCATATACAAAGTTTTCAGAGTAGAAATCAGAAAGTGATAGAAAATGTGAAAGAAAACGAAAAAATATAGTGGTATTTCTGTGACATTATTAAAAATCACTACAAGTAAACTTTAAATCAAAATGTTTAATAACAGAGAGCCTTCATAAGGAAAGAAGGAACAATTAATTAGTTTAAAAAAAGATTATCAGAAAAGCTTTTTCAGTAATAAAACACTACGCTATATGTTTAGTCTTATATATATATATATTTTTTTTTAAATCTACATTTTTCAATGCAAAAACAGTTTCCAGAGAATTAATTAACAACTCATAAAGCGTGACATGATGAACATCATGTAAACAGCGGAGTATGAAGTTCTCAAAAGAAAGAACATTTTCTTTTAATCAACAATATGAATATTGAATAACTCAGCCATACTTTCTAAAAATGATGATTTCTCCAGAAAACTTCTAAAGGCAGCAAAACTTCTCTAGGTAACTTTCAACTAACTAATCATGAAGTGGAGATTAAAAACATTGGTATAACAGTTTGTTTAAACTGTGTACCGATCTACCTCTATCTCTCAATGGATATTCACAAACCGAAAGAGCGGTTGTGATACTTTTTTCAATACGGGCTAAGAGAGTCCCTATAATCTCTGATTGAAATTGAGAATATCTGTCAATAATCTGCTGAATATTGCAGCTTTTCCTTCATATATCATGTTGAATTTTAGACTTGCTGTGTTGTTTTCAATGAATTGTTTTTGTTAATCTTCGTGCTCATCATCATGAAAATGCGAAATAATACATGCTGTTTCCTTCTTCTGGTCTTCTCCAGAGTATTTGGACTTGGGGGAAAACATAATGAGTCATGCTCTAGTACAATGGAAATGCTGAGAGGGGGTGAAAAAAGCATTAGGGGAGGTGCATATACAAAGTTTTTTAAAATAGAAATCATAAAGTCAAAGAAAATATGAAAGAAAACCTTTAAAAAATAGTGGTATTTCTGTGAGATTAAATCACTACAAAGTAAACTTTAAATCAAAATGTTTAATAACAGAGGGCTTTTATAAGGAAAGAAGGAACAATTTATCAGTTTAAAAAATGATTATTGAAATAACTTTTTAAGTAATAAAATAATAGTTTTTTTCGTCTATTATTTGTTTCGTCTTGTCTTTGAGATGACAAAATGTTGTTAATATTTGTGTTCTTTAGTCTACAAAGACGAAAGATTACATGACGTATTCTTTACCGCAAAGATTTCAAGTTGCGAGAGTAGGAGATGGCTTCCTTCCAAGATCGTATCCATAGATTATGCGTGTATGGAAACAGTGATTATTGGAAACACATGATAAAAAATTGTCTAATAAAAGATTCAAAAATACACATCTGAGAGAGTTTATAAAAAGTGTGTCTTTCTGATAAAGACTACACTGTAAGAGAAAAACGCTAGAGAGCGTAAAAGAAAATAGCATGTAATATTGAGAGACGCAGATAAAAGCATCACGGATGGTTATGTTTTTTAAGAGATTCAGAGAAAAAATATCTGACAGAGTATAAAGAGAGAGAGAAATAGTGTATAATTGTGAGAGAAAGAGAGAAAGAGAAAGAGAAAAAGATAGAAAAAGGGAGAGAGAGAAAGAGAGAGAGGGAAAGAGAGGGAGAAAGAGAGAGAGAAAAAAGAGAGAGATAAAAAGAGAGAGAGAAAGATAAGGATCAGCTGGAGTGATTCGTTGTAGTCAGAGAAAAAGTCTCTCGATATGACACGCCCCTTTAAATCAATCGATGAAAACTGGTCACAGAGACCTCCACCTCACACACACACTGATTATCTTCGTTGTTCTTTAGTTCAAGAACCGATCTTTTTCCTTCTGAGGCCGTATCCACAATAAACACCAAACTTTAGCTGTCTAACACGTTAGACAATTCTAAAGTTAGACAATTCTAACGTGTTAGACGTCTAACTGTTTTCCGGTATTCACAATGTGTTTGTTAGACGTCTAACGTTAGCTGCTAACGGTTAGACGCCTAACGCTAAATGCTGAAGCAGTGTCGGTGTTTCACAGCTAAAAGCGAAGAAATCATGTGGACTTATTCTCTTTTAACCGTTTTTAGATGCTTTTAAATATTTTTCACGTTCTATTTTTCCTGTTGCCGTGTTTTAAAAGCTCAACAAATACGATTTCAGTACAATAATGCATAATCCACCGACAAAGAGACCCGAAATGTTTCAAAAATTGATTGGATAGACATTCAAAGTATGAAGAGAGAAATATCATTTGCAATTGTTTGAAACTTGAAGAAAAGACTACCGCTATTTGAGCGAGAAAGTCTGAAATGATAGGGAGCGAGGTATGGATAAAGTCATAGAAAACGTTGCTTCTCCATATTCTACACAGACTCAATAAAAAAGTTTCCTTTTCAAAATTCTCAAAAATTGCTGGTGACCTATAAAGAGACAAGCGGAGTTTGTGTGAGAGAATTTAAAATAAAAATCAAGCGAGACTGAAACAAACTTGGGAGATCTAATGCAAAAAAATATAGAGTGAGAATTAAAGTCTCTCAGAATTCGTCTGCCTATCGTTTACCCGGCTAGGTTGTCTACGTTTGTCTCTAGATCAATAGCAATATGGAACTCCCTTCCGGAAGATATCGTTGTAATCGAAAGTTCTTCAAGTTTTGCGACAAGACTAAAAAAAATTCCATTTGAAGTTGTGCTTCCTTGTCCGAGTGTAACAGATTGACGATTATTTGTATTTACATACATATGTATAGGACACAATCTTCTGATTATAAATAACTATAGACGCTATTTCATATCATTTTTTTTTCTTAGATGATATTTGGATTAGTTGAATGCCATTCAGCACTTTTGAATGAATGATTGTTTTTTTTTCTTTGTCTCCCTATCCTACGCGTCCATGCTAATTGGAACTACCATTCATAATTGTATTACAAGTTGTTGTTCTTGCATGGAATAAATGAAATGAATTGAAATGAATTGAAAAAGTAGAAACATTAAACTGCAGAAGAACTTAACCATAACTAGATTTTCTCGCATTCTTTGGTCCTAAACAAATCATAACGTAGTCTCAGTTATAATTTTTGAAATTCTCTCAAAAGTTGTACGGTTCTCAATAAAGTTCTCTCAAAAATCTCTCAAAAGTTGTACGGTTCTCAATAAAGTTCTCTCAAAAATCTCTCAAAAGTTGTACGGTTCTCAATAAAGTTCTCTCAAAAATCTCTCAAAAGTTGTACGGTTCTCAATAAAGTTCTCTCAAAAATCTCTCAAAAGTTGTACGGTTCTCAATAAAGTTTCTATAGACTGTGTTGTCAATACATTGTGTGCATAATGTCTTTATTTAAAAAGCACGCAAAAAATTAATGGACCATAAACTAGAAAAATGTCTGGATGATGTGTGTCTGGAAAGCTGCTCCAGATGTACTGCTTCCCGATGAGATCTCACTCATATCACTGTCATCATAATATGAATCATCAAACGCGGGTTCTTTCAGATCTATCACAGCATTTCGCAAACAAATTGCTGCTGTGACCATAGCCGCGGCTCTTGTTGGGCACTTTCTGTAAATAAATAAAATTGTTTTTTCGAAACATTCAAACATGAAAAATCATCAGTGAACCGCTTTACCTAATCTCTCCATGCAGAGCATGCCATTGACGTTTGAGTGCACCGATGGCATTTTCGATCTTCACCCTACCTCGACAAACCGCGCCAGTGTAGCGAGCTTCTGAGCAAAACATGCTTGTTTTGTCAAATTATATTATAGAGTTGAGAAGAAGAAAAAGAGATAGAGAGAGAGAAATCCTGTTCTGTTGCAGCATTTATGATTGGCTTCAGTACGAATCTCTCTGCTGCGTATGCGGAATCAGCAAGTATTATTCCTTTTCTCTGGCCAATCGTCATACGGCGGTAGCATTGAGATGATTTCCATACTCTACTGTCATTATGAGTTCATGTGAGGAAGAGACGTTGAAGACTAATTTGAAACTACATTGAAAAGCGCACCGGGAAATTTAGCAGAACACCAGAGAAAGCGATGTTGGCTGTCACACAAAACTCCCACATTCAGTGAGTGGAAGTTTTTCCTGAATTGATTCGAAATTGACTCGTTTAACAAAGAATTTAACTTCGAACCTATTTACATAAGTGTACTCTTGTTTTGTCGGAAGAAGAATCCGTATGTGCGTTCCATCCAAGCATCCAACAGTTCCAGGGGTTCCAGTGATTTCATAGAAGCTGAAAAAATAAAATAAAAATATTATTCTTTGCAAAAAATTAGATTAACAACCTTTTTCCGATCACTTGGCGTTCTTCATCGGTCGGCCATGTGACGAACTCATTACACCTCCTCGATACAAGTTCACAGACTTCATGCGTTATTCTTGAGACACTGAACTGTGAACAGCCCTGGTAAAAGCGCTTTCGCTCTTCCTGTGTCGGTTTGCAAGTCATCCTCGAACAGTGCAAGTAGTTTGAAGATTCCATGACGTGTGAAGCGGAATCTTTTACGAAATTCCGTTTCGCTGAGTGTGTCGAATGGGTTCGCGCGGTCTCGGTACACTCTTGGAACTCGCAGAACATTCTCTTCTAGCTCGAGATCCAAATCGTTCATCGCCTACACAATATGATTCAAGTGAGAAGTAAATAAGAAATTAAGTTTGAAAAAGAGGAAAAAATGTAAAAAGTGCTAAAAGAGGTTGAGGAAAGAGAAATGGGAAATGAATATAATGAAAAATAGTGTGAAAATGAAATGAGAAAAATGAAACAGAAAAAAATTGTATGAAAGCATCGAAAATTAGCCAAAAAGAACAGAGATACATATATGACGCTGCCGTTTTGACTTTTTGCCATAAATTTACTTTTCGATGATTTTTGTTTGTTATATGGCAGATTCTAGCAAAATAGCCTTATTTTATGGTGAATGGCACAATTTCATTGAAAAGTTCCTTCGTCAGTCCACTCCCACTACACTAAAAGATCCCAACACACTATTTCGTCTATTTCGTGCGTATTCACCAAATTTAATAACAGAATCATATATGCACAAAGCGAGCAACCAATACGGACCGGGTTTGCACGAACGCTATACTATTTTCGATTCGCGATAGAGAAAATAGTACAGCGTTCGTGCAAACCCGGTCCGTATTGGTTGCTTGCTTTGTGCATATATGATTCTGTTATTAAATTTGGTGAATAGCCACGAAATAGACGAAATAGTGTGTTGGGATCTTTTAGTGTAGTGGGAGTGTACTAACGAAGGAACTTTTCAATGAAATTGTGCCATTCACCATAAAATAAGGCTATTTTGATGACAGCGCCATAAAATAATTGATTTTTGATGGCAGCGCCATAAAATAAGGCTATTTTGATGACAGCGCCATAAAATAATTGATAAAGGTAAACCTCGTCTAACACTTTAGACACTTTCTAACCATTAGTTTTAAAAAACTGTGGCATTGTGGATACGGAACTTGTTGTAAGACAAAAAACTTTAGGAATCTAACTGTTAGACAACCCGTTAGACAGTAAAATGCGATTGTGGGTACGGCCTCTGAACATCGAAACATTGCTCAATAGTATTTCTCCGTTTTTCCAGAGGCCAGAGTCGAAACGAGGGAAAAAGTTAATTTCATGAAAAATATTGGGTAAAATTTACTTTAGCGCTTTTTTAAAAGTAGATGTGATTAGAGTATTTATTCTTTACAACAAACACCCATTATCTGAACCCTTGTAGTTATGGGACAACGCATCAATCAATATATGCAAAGTCATCAGCTAATTTTTTGTTTATTATCATACATTTGTCGTCAACTTGTATTTTTTTCGTGAGTTGATTTTTTTTCAAATATAAAAGAGTGGCTTGGGCAATACAAAAAGTCGATAGTTTTTTTCCGGAAGTTAGTTTATTGCGAGGAAAATTTCTGATATAAGCTTTTTTATTCATATATTCATTCAATTCAATTCTTTATTCCGCTTGAAACAAAACATAATGTTAAGTGACGAAACAGATGACACTGTCACAAAAAAAGTGAATTCAGTGAAGGTTATGGAAAGTGAGATCTAAATATGACAAGAACAATGAGGAACATTTCATTCTAGGAAAATAGGAAAGCACACAAAAAAAGCAAAGAAGGCAAAGCTTGTATCTTCAGTTATGAACTATTCATCAGCAATTAAGAACTATTCATCCGCAATAATAACTTGAAATTCCAAAAATTCAACTCACTCTTTATCATTCGAGAGCTAACCGAGAACACAAATATAATGGAGAAAAAAAAGAGGAGAAACAAAAACAAAACACTTGAAGAAACAAAGCACTTGAATTAAAAATGTATTCTAGAGTTGTTGACAATGGTCTCACAATCAAGCTTGATAAGTTCATTTCTAGAAATGCTAGAAGAGCTTGTAGAAACCAAAGAACAAGGTAACTTATTCCAGACATTAATCATTCTTGAGGCATAAGTGCTTGTTCTGCTTTGATATTTACACGGCAAGCATATTCTGTAGTTATTCGATTCTCTCAGCGAATAAGGCGATGGACAAAGTTTAAACATATTTGAGTAATCTACTTGAATATTTCCGTGCAGACATTTATGGATGAACACAAGATCGGCTACATTTCTTCTATATTCAAGCGAGGAGATGGAAAGAAAATTCAGTCTAGTAACATAACTCATTTTGGGTAATCCGGCCCTTTGTAGTAACCTTCGTGTAAATGATCTTTGCACTTTTTCTATGCAGTTAACGAGACCGATAGTTACTGGGGACCATACCTCACTCCCATATTCAATAAGGGGTCTTATGTATGTGGTGTATATTCTGAGCAGAACTTTAATTGATTTGGTTTTAAAGGCTCTGAAGATCATGTTTATACATTTTTGGGACTTTAGGGAGGTTAGTTCAATATGTTTAGAGAATGTGATATCTTCCTGAAATGTAATGCCAAGATCTTTCACTAATGAAGTAGTTGGTATGATATTGTCTTCTAGGTTATATGTTACTTTTGGATTCCTAGGACCACAGTGCATGATAAAGCATTTTTGAGTTGATATCACAAGTCCCCAGGTCAGTGAGTAATCGGAAATGGAATCCAGACTTTTCTGAAGAGAGTCTCTGTTTTTGGAAAAAATTTTGAGGTCATCGGCATATAGAAAACCATGGACATCTGGCTCTATGTGCTCCATGATATCATTTATAAATATTGAAAAGAGGAGGGGTCCAAGGCAACTCCCCTGGGGAACACCACTGTTGTATACTTTAGGGCCTGATAATGTATCTCCGATTGAGACTTTCGAGGACCTGCTCGTGAGAAAAGAACGGATAAGATAGAGGAGGTTGCCCGTTATTCCCACTTTTTCAAGTTTGTGAACAAGAAATCTTATGTTTACAGAGTCGAAAGCCCGTGAAAAGTCGACTAGACAGATGTCAAAGTCTATTTTTTTTATTCTGAAGTGTGAGGTAAATGGAATGAGCCTCTACCAGGGATGTTACCGTGGACCGTCTCCGACGGAAACCATGTTGTTTGGGATGTAGTATGCCATTGGTTTCCAGATATTGATAAGTTATATTGAAGATCAGTTTCTCGAATACCTTTGACATAGAGCACACCATAGTGATAGGACGATAATTTTCGATCTGAGAGTGGGGCCCTTTTTTATGAACTGGTTTGATTATTCCTTTTTTCCAGGCCAGAGGGTAGTGCCCTAAGGTTAGTGAGTTGGTGAAAATGATGAAGAGAGGTATGGCCAGTGAGTCCAGACAATTTTTGAGTAGTCTACTTGGAATAAAGGAAGAGTTCAGTTTCAGAGCTATTCGTTTCAGGATGGAGTTCACCTCAAAAGGGGAGATATCATTAATGTGGTCGAGGTGAAAATTCGGGCGAGAGATTTGAAGGGGTCCACTGATTGGTAAGGGTTGTAACTTATCAAAATACTCGGCGAAGTGAGTTGCTTGTTCGAAGGGTATAGTAGTTGGTTTATTGTTCACAAATGATTGAACTATCGCACTGAAAAAAGCTAGTCCACCGGGCGGGATCGAACCCAGACCATCTCGACTCAAACCGGGAGCGCGTGTTACCATTACACCACGGGGACACATTGCTATTCCGTGCGATAGTGTTATATGAAAGGCTCATATGCCTTGTTCTTAGAATTTGAAGATTTATCATCCACCTTCCATCTCTCTTCTGTCTTAATCGTGAACTCTGGAGTTACGCTCCATTCATGACGCAATCGCTTGATAAGCATGCGTGACTAAGAGAACAAGGCATATGAGCCTTTCATACAACACTATCGCACGGAATAGCAATGTGTCCCTGTGGTGTAATGGTAACACGCGCTCCCGGTTTGAGTCGAGATGGTCTGGGTTCGATCCCGCCCGGTGGACTAGCTTTTTTCTGTGCGATAGTTCAATCATTTGTCATCTTAACCAGGCGTCACTGCCTTAAAACTGTGTAACTTAGAATTTGAAGATTTATCATCCACCTTCCATCTCTCTTCTGTCTTAATCGTGAGCTCTGGAGTTACGCTCCATTCATGACGCAATCGCTTCATAAGCATGCGTGACTAAGAGAACAAGGCATATGAGCCTTTCATATAACACTATCACACGGAATAGCAATGTGTCCCCGTGGTGTAATGGTAACACGCGCTCCCGGTTTGAGTCGAGATGGTCTGGGTTCGATCCCGCCCGGTGGACTAGCTTTTTTCTGTGCGATAGTTCAATCATTTGTCATCTTAACCAGGCGTCACTGCCTTAAAACTGTGTAACTTAGAATTTGAAGATTTATTGTTCACTATGAGAGCAGGAATAGATGTGTTGCTTTTAATGCGGTTGGATATAGTTCTGAAGAATACCTTATAGTTTCTCGGGAACTTAAGCTTGTCTTCCCTAAGAACCTCGAATTTGACTAGTTCTTTGTGAAGTTTCTTGGATGTGCGTAATGACGTAATAGAGAGAGGGTTGCGTTTGTTACTTCTCTGTAGGAAGCTGTATAATCTTCTTATCTTGGGGGGATATTTCAAATGTGTTTTGACATTCTTATTTTTAGGAATCCTATTATCCATTATGAATAGGATGATGTTGGTTAATTTATCGACACTTTCGTCAATAGTCAGGTTTGAGAGCATCTAAGTCCAGTCGATGCTAAAGATGTCTGAGTTGATTATTTCCCAATCTGCCTTTTTCCAGTCTAACTATGAGCTGGTGCTTGTGATAATACGCTTGGCTCTATCTCTGATTTCAATTTTTCTTTATTCTTTATTCCTTGCATATATTTGCATATAGTACATTGGATGGTTTTCACTTATGTGATTTCAGGAATCAAAAAAGAGAAAAAAATAGGTAAGTAGCGAAGTTATAGGCGATGTATTTTGGATTTTGACACAATAATTTCTTGAGGAAGTAGTAATAGGGCACTTTTGAAATGCAAAGAAGAAGATAACGAAACAATGTGAGATGGTAATGAATTCCATATATTGATGGACCGGGAAACACATGTACTATGAGAATGAGGAAGTTTGAAAGGTAGAATGATTCTTAGTGAGTGAGAAATGCGATGTGAGTAAGGAGAAGGGGAAATCTCAAGTAAGTAAGAATGATCGAGAGATATGTTACCATGAATCATCTTGTGTACAAAACAAAGGTCGATAATTTGACGGCGATATTCAAGAGTTGAAATAGACAGCGTATTCAAACGGGAGAGGTAGTCAGTAACCGGGAGACCAGCACGGGCGAAAATACGTCTAGTAAAAGTTCTCTGAACTCGTTCGAGATTGTTTATATGACCAGTGGCTACTGGGGACCAGATTTCGCTACCATATTCAAGAAGAGGTAGAATATAAGTTTTATAGGCATGTACGAGTACTGGGATAGAAGAGGTTTTGAACGAACGAAGAATAACATTAATAGCTCTAGTGGCTTTCAGTACAGTAGAATCTATATGACAAGAAAATGAAAGAGAACAATCAAATACAATACCAAGATCTTTTATAGTGCCAACAGAAGGAAGAGGAGAATTGCTTATATAGAATGATTTGAAAGAATTGCTGGGACCACAATGCATTATGGCACATTTTGGAACAGAGACTTTGAGAGACCAGGATTGGCCGAAGTCGTGTACAATATCAATGGCAGTTTGAAGAAGAATAGGAGAGTCAGAAAACAACTTAACATCGTCAGCATATAAAAAACAGTGAACATTAGGAGAAAGATAGTCAACGAGGTCATTTATAAAAACAGAAAAGAAAAGAGGGCCTAAACAACTGCCTTGTGGAACACCAACACCTGTTCGTTTGGGATCAGACAAACAATCATCTATCTGGACACGAAATGACCTGTTGGATAAAAACGATTCAATGACAGCGAGAAGGTTAGAGCTGACACCACAACACTCGAGTTTGTACAAAAGAAACCTATGATCAACCGTATCGAACGCTTTCGAAAAGTCAATTAGACAGATATGGAAAGGTGTTTTTTTGGAAAGAAAAGAAAGATATATGTAGTGAGTAGGAGGGGGGCTAGGGCGGGTACTAAAGTTGAAAACTGCTAGGTGAGAATTTTAACCATTCATTTTCTGTGATGGAGAACATTTGTCTTACCAAACGCTATAATTTTTTGTTCAAAAACTGTTTTCTTGGAGAGCTGTGTTTCTTGTACCAGTCTATTACGATTAAAGTGCCAAGAATATCAGGGAGAAGGCTATAGTAAAATTCAACCGAGATAATTACAGATATATGATTTTTTTTCGTTTTTTTTTTCTTTGCTCACTATATGGAGGTAACAAGTGGATAAACTATATGGAGGTAACAAATGGATAAACTTGCGGGACATTCTCCCTTCAAAAATATTCTGCTGTTTTAGTTTCGTTATTACAGGAACTGAACAGTTCCAGAGCATCTTCATCACTCATGAGGTCATATAACATGCCGGATATGGAGGTGACTATGACTACTCATCTAATGACCTGAATTTAGGTTACTGAAAAATCAGGTTGCTGAAAACCAGGTTTAATTCAATCTCACTCGATAGGTATTCCAGGTTGACCCACTCTGATAATATTTTCGAGCTAGTCTGTACAGGGCAGGCGCTCCCTTTACATGCGGGACCGACCTTTACTGGTACCAGTCGCTAGGCGCTTGATCATAGCAGTGGGGAGAGTGAAGTTGCAGTTTTAAAAAAATCCAATCCTCTTCGTTTGGGTGGATTGGTGAGGAGTGGGAACTGAACTTCAGATTTTTTGCACAATAGTCGCGCACACTACCATTAGGCCAAGCCGGGTTGACCTGCATAGCAACCTTTTCATGATGTAATTTTGGTTTTGAGGAAACTGTGATGGAAATAGACAGAAATCTTAGGATCAGTGGTTCAAACAGATAGCACTTTGACTGAGATTTGGAAAACAGTATTTATGACATTGAAATCAATCATTTAAGATTATCGAGATAGGAAATGAACGCTTCCGCTGCGCAGAAGCACTCTTTCAACCAGAAGCACTCTTTCAACTCGACTCGGGTATTCATGAGATGACGTTAGCCATTTGATTCGCGAACTACTGAACTGATACGATCTAATTTCATCTCATCTTTTGAGATCTTACCTCATCAAATCCGTTTGTAACTATCATGATCTGAACTTTTTTGATCTGATCTGATCTGCCGCGACATTAATCTCTAAAAAAAAGTTAAGCGATCGTGCGATGTATCTGTAAAGATGACATCATTGCTCGATGAATGAGATCATCGAGTCAGTGTTATTATAACTGAAATATTTCACGATGATATCATGGCTCTCGCACCTTCTTGGCCCAAAAATGTTGGATCAGTGAGGTACGAGATGATCTTGCGAGAGCACGCGAAATAGTATCTTAAAGTACGAGAAGATCACATTTCAAATGCCGTCTTTCTCTCCAAATGAATCAATCGCAATCTAGTTTGTTTCCGTACTTAAAAAAAGCATTTCACTTTTTTGGTTGAACATGAAGTATCGAGTCCGTGTAATAAGAAAAGAGCAGAGCGCAGACATTGACTCTGTCACTTGGTATGCCCGTAAGAAAAAATGTGACTGGTTTGTAATTTTGCTCTACTAACTAGATTGAAATTGAATTACGCGCCTAAGTTCTAAGAATGGAATTCCGTGCAGGATTTCCAAAAAAAAAGTTAGTCAAGGTGATATCATCTTTCAAAATTTTAGCCTAATTTGAATGTTATGAGGTCATCGCGCCGATGATCTCATCATTTAGAGATTATTGTCGCGGCTGATCTGATCTGATCTGATCTGATCTGACGTGATCTGATCTGATCTGATCTGATCTGATCTGACGTGACGTGATCTGATCTGATCTAATCTGACGTGAGGTGATCTGATGTGATCTGATGTGATCTGATGTGATCTGATCTGATGTGATCTGATGTGATCTGATGTGATCTGATGTGATCTGATCTGATCTGATGTGATCTGATGTGATTTGATGTGATCTGATGTGATCTGATGTGATCTGATGTGATCTGATGTGATCTGATGTGATCTGATGTGATCTGATCTGATCTTATGTAATCTGATGTGATCTGATCTGATCTGATCTGATCTAATCTGACGTGAGGTGATCTGATGTGATCTGATGTGATCTGATGTGATCTGATCTGATGTGATCTGATGTGATCTGATCTGATGTGATCTGATGTGATTTGATGTGATCTGATGTGATCTGATGTGATCTGATGTGATCTGATGTGATCTGATGTGATCTGATCTGATCTTATGTAATCTGATGTGATCTGATGTGATCTGATGTGATCTGATGTGATCTGATGTGATCTGATGTGATCTGATGTGATCTGATGTGATCTGATGTGCTCTGATGTGATCTGATGTGATCTGATGTGATCTGATGTGATCTGATGTGATCTGATCTGATCTGATCTGATCTGATCTGATCTGATCTGATCTGATCTGATCTGATCTGATCTGATCTGATCTGATCTGATCTGATCTGATCTGATCTGATCTGATCTGATCTGATCTGATCTGATCTGATCCGATCTGATCTGATCTGATCCGATCTGATCTGATCTGATCTGATCTGATCTGATCTGATCTGATCTGATGTGATCTGATGTGATCTGATGTGATCTGATGTGATCTGATGTGATCTGATGTGATCTGATGTGATCTGATGTGATCTGATCTGATCTGATGTGACCTGATGTGATCTGATCTGATCTGATATGATCTGATATGATATGATCTGACTTCACCTTATCTGATCTGATTTCATCTTATCTGATCTGATCTAATCTGATATGATTTTATCTGATCTGATCTGAGCTGTACTGATTCGATCTCATCTGAACTGTACTGATCCGTTCTCATCTGACCTGAGTTGAACTGATTTGACCTGATCTGATCTGATCTTATCGGACTGATCTAATCCGTTCGGAGCTGATCTGTTCTGAACTGCTATGAACTTATGTGATCTGACTTGATTTTATCTCAACTGATTGATTCTGACTCGGCTATATATTTCTACAGGTATAACTCCATCATGAAATGCGATGTTAACATCAGAGAGGATTTGTATGCAAATATCGTACTATCCGGGGGTACAAGCATGTTCCCTGGTATGGCCGACCGGATGCAGAAAGAGATTCAAAATCTCGTACCCAGGTTTTTTCTTCTTTTTCAAACTTTTCGGACATAGTACGGCTTTTTGAATGGATATCGCAGCACGCCTTTGTTGAGAGGGGTATGTGGAACAATATAATACTCGTTTCATACGTAATATAAACGTGATTCAGCAAAATCTTATTTTAAGCAAAATGAAAACGACTCCTCTATAGACGATGACGAAATAACTGCAGCCTCTCACTCACTCGCCCCATCTGACACACTAACTTCTATCTTGACAGTAAAATAACTCACACTGAAGGTCGGGATCATTGCACCGCCCGAGAGAAAGTACTCCGCCTAGAGAGGCGGATCTATTCTCGCTGCTATCTCAACCTTCCAGCAGATGTGGATATCCAAACAGGAGTACTACGAATCTGGGCCCAGTATTGTACATCGAAAATGCTTTTGAAACGGAGAGATAGATTTCTACGTGAAATGTTTCATTATCGCATGATGTGCTCGTATCTCTTCTTTCGGAAATAAAGTCATGATATTTTGCAATCACTCACCAGCTCGCTTAGATTTACATGTGAGTCACTTTATTCGACATCTTGGCGCTGCAGGTTTTTTTTAAAAAACTTAAAACTAAGATACTCAGGCAGATTGACTGATAGCACTGACCATAGATAGTTCACGAAGTTTGCACTCAGCCGTATCTCGGATACTGGGAATTTGTGCACTTTCTTTACAGTAACGAGATACATTGCTACCACATGAGTCCATTGCCCGCTAGATGTTTTTTTTCTCGAGCGCCTGATAATCACAGTCTAAGATTGAAGGAACCTTTTTCAGTGCTTGTTTTTCGTTCAATAAAAATGCTCCAAAACAGCTCTTGAATTTAGAATTTTTCAAGTTTGTATAGTTTTTTACATTCAAAGTTTATCTACTCTATTTTATTCTCTATTCCATCTTTGCTGAGGGAGTGGGTAGGAAATTAGCGCGAGCTGAAGCGATTCCAGAGAGGAGGTGGGGTATGTGCAGAGAGAAGTGGGGGTCTGGGCAGAGAGGGGTGCGGGTATGGGCAGAGAGGAGTGGGGGTATAGGCAGAGAGGGGATGAGGGTCTGGGCAGAGAGGGTTGTGGGTCTGGGCAGAGAGAAGTGGGGGTCTGGGCAGAGAGGGGGTGATGTATGGGCAGAGAGGGGGTTGTGGTATGGGCAGAGAGAGAGTGGGGGTATGGGCAGAGTGGGAATGGGGTTAAGGGGCAGAGAGGGTGTGGGGTATGGGCAGAGAGGGGGTAGGGGTATGGGCAGAGAGGGGGTTGGGGTATGGGCAGAGTGGGGGTGGGGTAAGGGGCTGAGAGGGTGTGTGGCATGGGCAGTGAGAAGTGGGGGTCTGGGCAGAGAGGGAGTGGGGGTATGGGCAGAGAGGGGTGGGGGTATGGGCAGAGAGGGGATGGGGGTCTGGACAGAGAGGGGATGGGGGTCTGGTCAGAGAGGGTTGGGGGTATGGGCAGAGTGGGGGTGGGATAAGGGGCAGAGAGGGTGTTGGGTATGGGCAGAGAGGGGTAGGGGTATGGGCAGAGAGGGGGTTGGGGTATGGGCAGAGTGGGGGTGGGGGTAAGGGGCAGAGAGGGTGTGTGGTATGGGCAGAGAGTAGTGGGGGTGTGGGCAGAGAGGGAGTCGCGGTATAGGCAGAGAGGGTTGGGGGTATGGGCAGATTGGTGGTAGGGGTAAGTGGCAGAAGGGTGGGGGTTTGGGCAGAGAGGGGATAGATATTGGGGAAATAACAAACGTCTACCTATTTCAGTGTAACGTCTACCTAAATAAACAAACACGTCTTCCTAAATTGACCAATACGTCAGCCTAATTTCGTGCAAAGTCAGACTAATTTCATGTCAGCCTAATTTCGTGCAACTTCTACCTATTTTGACAAACATGTCTACCTATTTAGACAAACTTGTTCACCCTTTTTGACATTTTGATTTCGTGCGAAGTCAACCTATGACTTTTTGCTGTCTCTGATGACTTTCCGCTGTATCTAATGACTTTTTGCTGTTTTATCAATGCTCCCTCGCGGGTGACTGTCTCTGACGGCTGACTGAAGGCACTTTCTTAAATAGGTAGACGTGTTTGTCAAAATAGGTAAACAAGTTTGTCAACTTTAACGCTGCACTTTAACGATAGCTCCCAGTCCCATTCCACCTCACGGCTTTCCCTTGCTACTAGAGCCGTACAGAATTATTTTAATACTTGGCAACTGTCGATTGGGGACAAGAAATGCTCCGTGCTTCATCTAGGCAAGAAGATTCCCATGCTCCCCTACTTCGTTCAACTCTCTAACTAATCATCTATATATATATATATATTTTATCGACATTTTGCAATGCAAAGTTATGGTGAGAGACATTGTAAATAATATTCAAGTGTGGCGAGAAGTAAGGCAAATATCTAAAGTAACGCAAATATCTAAAAGTAATGCAAATATCTAAAGTAAGGCAAATATCTAAAGTAAGGCAAATATCTAAAAGTAAGGCAAATATCTAAAGTAAGGCAAATATCTAAAAGTAAGGCAAGTATCTAAAAGTAAGGCAAATATCTAAATGCTACTAGTTATTCTCCAGGTCACATATCACATTCTCGTTACGGAGACGATTTATAAACTGCTCTACTGTTCTTGAATTCAGTATTTCACTCGGGATTACGTAAAACATTCTTGAAACACGTAAACCGAAACAATTGAATCTAGACGTCGAAGAAGTACATTCAATAGCAATACCATTCATATTAGTGCGGGTAGAGGAGGTGCTCTTGAAAATGCGTGATTTTTCAATAATAGACTTGTCATTGAAGATCTTCCAACCCATTTTAAGGTCGGCAATCACCCTTCTTTCGGCTAAAGTACTTAGGCCGATTAGATTCAGACGATCTCTGTAACATGGAAGGCTGAGAGGATAATCAGGCTGTGGGAAACATCGATAAAAGAGTATTCTAGAGAAAGATCTCAAAACCTTTTCTAGGAGATCAGAATCCTTCCGGTATATTGGATTCCATAGACAAGAGGCAAATTCTAGATGAGGTAGAACATATGTATTGAAACACTTAACAAGTACTTGGGAATCATTGATGCTTATAGAGCGGAGCATAGCATACATCGCTTTAGTAGCCTTCATAGTTCGTTCAAGAATCGCGTCATGTCTGCGAAGAGATGGTACTAGTTGGACTCCAAGGTCTCTCACTTGAGTAGATACTTTTAAAACACAGTTATTTAGGTGATAATTGAAAGGAGGAGAAGTTTTGCCTAAGCGTAGATGATAGGTCTTGTCCGAAGATAAAGAAAGATGGTTGGCTACGCACCAATTATACACATTATCTAGACAATTCTGCATTTCGATAGTTCGTTCAGTTATATTGTGAGCACTGTGAGATACATATAACTTAATGTCATCAGCGTATGCTTGATAGCGTATATTCGGATAAGGGCTAAGCACATAATTCAATTCGCTAATGTATAGAGAAAACAGAAGTGGTCCTAATACGGAACCCTGTGGCACGCCAGATGTCACAGGTTGAGGAGCAGATATTGTCTTGCCCATTCGTACAGAAAAAATTCGACCGTCAAGAAAAGATTCTAGCCAAGACATCAAAGATAGGGACTAACCGAAACGTGCAAGTTTTGTCAATAACTTAGGTATACTTATCGTATCGAAAGCTTTGGTAAAGTCTAGATAAATCACATCGATAGATAAGCCTTTACTGATATCTTGTGTCCAGTCGTCTTCACAGACTAAAAGATTAGTAACAACAGAAGCACGGGAGCGAAAACCATGTTGATTTTGAGGTAACAATTCGAATTTCGCTAAATGTTCATCGATGATAGCTCTTATCAAACGTTCCATGACTTTAGAAGCAGGGGAGAGAATGGATATTGGTCTATACGAGGACGGTAGGGAAGAGTCTTTCGCTGACTTAGGGATAGCAGTAATCAGAGAATGTTTCCATACGGAAGGTGTCTTACCAAGCCATAAAGAGAAATTGAAAATGTGAGTGAGCGGAAGAGCGAGTGATTTGGCACACTTTGAGTGAGCGGAAGAGCGAGTGATTTGGCACACTTTGAGTGAGCGGAAGAGCGAGTGATTTGGCACACTCATCTGTTCCTTTTCCATTTCTGTAACTCCCATTGGTGATCTAGGTGTATATGTCGATGGTGAATTTCACTTACAGGGTTCGGCTAAAGTATAGAACGGTGGTTAACCATTTGTTTTTTTAGAAAAAGCAAGCGAATCAAGTCTTTAGTATAAAAATATTTATTGCATACAGGTTTAGTAACAATTATGAAAATTTATTCGATTCGGCCTCCTCTTTCTTTTACAACATGCCTGAGACGGTTCTCGAATCGCTGGACCGTGTCTCGCAGGTATTCATTGCAAATATTCGCGAAGATTCTTGCATTCTGTGGTCAGGCGGGCCTTGAGAACATTCAATTTTTTAGAATTTGTTACGCATTCCTTGGACCGTGAATATCCCCAACAGAGTAATCCAGCGGGTTCAGGTCGGGAGAGGAAGCCATTCGCACTTTCTCAAAAAGGCCGGAAGGTTTGCTGCGCACCAATCTTGAGTGAACTTATTAGTGTGAGAAGGTCTTGCTGGAAGACATACTTCTCTTTTTTTGAAATGAGCATCTGCCCAGGGCTCCAATGTCTTTTTCAAGACTTTTCCGTGTACAGAGATTCCAATCCATTTTGACGTTTTCTTCAACGATGAACAAGGGACTCTTGCTTCTTCTTCTTCTTAGCGTTGTCCCGCGCCGGCCGAGGTCGGAGTAGGGTCCGCTGTACGGCTTCTAGCTCTCCAGAAACATCTGTCCGTTGCGTCTTCCGAGTGGAGTCTTGCAAGGCGCAGGTCTTGGTTGAGTGTATCCATATATCTTGTCTTCGGTTTGCCTCGCGGGCGTTTGCCTGGTACTTCCATGTCAAGGGCGTGTCTTGCGATGTTGGTCGCGTCTCTTCGCATCACGTGTCCATACCATCTAACTCTCCCTTCTCGCATTTTGTCTTGTATTGGGGCTACGCCGAGTCTCCCTCGCACAATCGTGTTACGCACACAATCTAGGCGATCAAGGGACTCTTGCCTGAGGAGCAAACAAGGGACTCTTGCACACCATTACCTGAGCAGTTTGTTGAGTTCTTTGGATGCATCTGCTTTTTTATCAGTCTCCAGAGTAGTGTGAGCAAGAACGCATTTGTTTTGGGGGTTGAACTCCTCTTCTACTTTGAATAATTTCTCATCAGAGAAGATGAACTGAGGAAGCGAGTCAGTTGCGAGACGCGACAAATGAGCTTTGCCTTTTTCTTTTCTGGCAAGCTTGTTTTGTTCAGTTAGGAGAGCTTTTTTCTCGGTAAGAGGGAAGTCTCAGAATGTTATGAACAATTCTTCTGACGGATTTTTCTGAGATCTTGAGCTATGTATTTCGCCATTTTCCGCATGCTCCTCTTCGCATCACGGGCGATCCTGCTTCGCACTCGTTTTACAAGACTTTGTTGGTAGCCGTCTTTGGTCTTCAACTTCTATGACAATCCAAAAATCCTCCTGTCTCTTTTAAACGAGCCACGGTTTTCGTAACGACCAAGTGGTTATTTTTGAGCGTTTTTGCGATGTCTGAAATGGACCTTGTTTGAAGATGAAGATCGATGATTGCAGTACGCATGCGATGAGCAGTCACCATAACTCGTAGAAACAACCGATCAACGTGAAAAATTGAATCACAATGAAACATTTTCCTGAGATCTTTATAAAGCAAACTGCATATCATTTGAACCATTCTGCCTCAAATAATTTTTTGACAAATTTTCGTTTTATACTTTAGCCGCACCCTATAAGTATCACATTGAAAAAGTTGTTAAAGAATTGTTAGCACTCGTCTATTGTATTTGCCGTTAAATCTCCATTCCATCTCTTACGCTCTATCTCAATTTATACGAGACATACGTTTTGCCTGAATTGGAATTTGGTGCTCCGATCTGGTCTCTCCAAACTACTGAACTAATTAGAAAAAAAAACGATTATGTACAAAACGTCTTTTTGCTACTCTTTTCTAGGGTACTCTTTTCACGATGCAGTTCAGAGAGAATACCTTTCTATAAGTTTCCTGCTAACAATGATAGGCTCGCAATGTTCAAATTGTTGTTGCTTCATGCTAGACGTAGGTGTATCTACTATATCTGCTTTCCATATTCGAAGTACTAAGCGTAATAAGCTTTTCAACTTTTCCGCGTACAGATTAGCTAGGTGGTACATTAAATTACCTAGTCACATTACTACCTCGCCCAGTTTGTTTGACTTGAGAAGTCGAAAAGCTAAATTAGATATGTTGTCGTTATTAGACATTGCAATTCCGGGTTTATGGTACGATGTGGTCTGCTAAAGCTTCGCCCCCTCAACACCTGCCCTCGTCTTCCGCCTCGCCGACTTCCGTCCTCTCCAAAATCAAGCGTAAACTTCTGATCCCTACGTGTCCTCCCACGTAGAGCTAGCTTCTGATAAAGAATAACTCTGAGACATAAATGGCCTGGGACTTGGTCTATCCCGGTTGGTGTTGAAGTGTGGAGCGAGAGTCTACAAGCCGGCACGTTCTCGACTACCCAAGACAGACGGAGCTATGTAGAAGACAAAGACTTTTTTCCCTATTCATATCCAAGCCCTATTTCCCTATTTCTCTAATCAGCCAATCAAACTTAGATTGCTCGATCAATAAAATGAGCTTTTTTGATCGCTGCGCAGTGTCATCTTATCTTGTTTTTTCTTATCTCTTTTACCCGATGTCTTGTCAAACCCTTGCCGGTGTATGAAAAAAATAAATAAATACCCCAAGCACCGACCTCTACATGCGTCTTTGCATATAGTCTAGACTATTCAAAGTGATTTTTTTGGGCTAATACAGTTTTCATTTCTGAAATATTCGCGTACTCGCTTAAGTAGTGGCAACGCACATTCTTACGGTTGAAATTTCGTAGCGCCCATTCCCGCTCTTCAAATTAGCTTTCGTGGATATGTGCAAAATCACTCCGAGTTAATTATTATTTGAATAGGGGAGGTGGCTATAGTTGAGTTTCAAGGGATTAAATTTTTTAGTTTTTAGTTTCATATATTTGAAGAAAAAAAACAGAACGCGAGAGTTTATGAAAGTACAATCTTGACGCAAATGAGAAACAAAACTTAAATAACAAGGGAAGGTAGAACTTATGAATTAAACTATAAAATTAAATTGTTTTGATGTATGCTTCGAGTCATCATTTCTCGCTCTCTATCAGGCTCATCATCAATCTTTCTTGCTCTCTCTCATTCTCTTTCTCTCTCATTCTCTCTCTCTCCATCTATACCTGAATCTTACCTTCTTTCTCCGTTTCTTTCTTAATTTCTCTCACTCTCTATCAAAATAACTAAAATAATTTTCTGCCGAGAGTCGCCTTATCACTAAATTTTTCATTTTTCAATTCCAGGAATCGAAGATAACGCTTCCTTTTATATGGCTCAGACTGCAACGTTCATGAACCATCCCCTAGTCTCCACTGTTACTCAGCCTTTTGCATCACCATGGGAAGTTTGGTCTGTGTTGCTGTTCGCGAGTAATCTTTTCTGATTGTATACTTTTCGGATTTTTTCACATTCTCCAAGAAAATTGAAATATAATTAGATGAATCATTGGTGTTTTTTGAGCAGATAATGTGTCCTGGAACCATTTAAATGTAGTCCTTTGCTGTGTTCTTGTGAAATCTGAAGACTTAGGTATCAACTTGTTGAAAAAGAATACTTCCTTATCAGTCTTTTTTTGAAAAGTATTATTTTTCTCATGCGAGATGTAACGCTTTGAGTTTTCCTTTGTACTTTTTTTAAGGAGAAATTTTATTCGTAGTTTATACTTGTTTTAGAATATAGGTACATATAAATCTTGCATTCCCGAAAAATTCCCAAGCCGACTAAAAAATAAGTTTTTAAAAGAAATATTCTGTTTTTGAACAGGCAGTTGAGAAGATGGATGAAGACATCGCAGCTCTCGTCGTGGACAATGGCTCGGGGATGTGCAAGGCGGGTTTCGCTGGGGACGATGCACCTCGGGCGGTTTTCCCTTCGATTGTGGGGCGACCGAGGCACCTGGGGGTGATGGTCGGGATGGGTCAGAAAGTGAGTGAGTACAGAACACTGATTTCTGATTTTAAATTCATAAAACAACGTGAAGTTTTGTCATAAAGCAGAACTTGAACACTTCGAGGAAGTACCGGCTCGATATTAATTGATATTGATCGAATAATACTACAGTGTAAGTTCTGACTGTACTTTTTCCAAGATTATGTGATCTGTAGGCATAAAAGCTTAGAACGTGTTTCCTAAGAGAAGAGTACGAATAGTCTTTGAAATGTTTGGTCGAAATAGTTGGCAGCAAGATAAATCATTTAAAACCAAAGGAAACCGGATGGATAAAACAACCGTCCCAAGATAAAGTAATCTCGAGAATGAGAAGGTAGACGAATCGTTGTGAACTTTATTGAGAAACTGTCATTGTACATGTAGACATATAACTCAATTTTCCTCACTCTTTGTCCAAAAATACTTTCAACAAAAAAAATGTGAATGCTGTGTTACTCGCTGAATGCTAACTAGCACAGTCGGCGGATATGATCCTTTTTTATCTAGAACTTAAAACCTCAAAAAACCTTCGAATTTAGAACGAATTTTTCACGAAATAACAAAAATGATAGATCAGTCTTTATTCTGAAAAGCACATTCCGTATGCACAACTGATTTCTTACGGAAATTATGGAGAAAGGAGAAAGTGTATTTTTGAAACAAAAAAACCGGAATGCACTTATCTCTAAGCTTTCGAGGAAATTTTCTTGTTTTTTTATTAAAGTGTAAATTTCATCTCTTCCGATTATATATATATATATATACATAAGTGTGGCGACAGGTAAGGCAAATTTATAAATGCTACTGATTATTCTCCAGTTCACTTAGCACAATCTCGTTACGGAGACGACTTATGATTAGATGGGAAACTGTAATATCCCTGAAAAAAAATTTTTGAGAAAATTTTGCCTGCGGTATTCTGTTCTCGAGGAAACTTTTACTTGGTGGTACGGCCTCAGAAGCGAGATTTCATCTCATGATCCATTCAGTAAGGGTTAATCTTCAAGGATGCCTACGTTGGGGACGAAGCGCAGTCAAAGCGAGGCATTCTGACCCTGAAGTACCCCATCGAGCACGGAATAGTGACCAACTGGGATGACATGGAGAAGATCTGGCATCACACCTTCTACAATGAGCTCAGGATCGCTCCAGAGGAGCACCCTGTGCTTTTGACGGAAGCTCCGCTGAATCCCAAAATCAACCGCGAGAAGATGGTCCAGGTTCCTGTTCAAGTACCATTGAATAGAATGAGAGTTTGCTTGAATTAAAAAAATCAGAATATGGTAGCAAGAGCGCATTACAAGTTAAATTCACTTTTTGGGAGGATTGCTGGGCTCGAAAACGTGTAGATTACAGGTCACTGGGCAGTATTGAAATAACCTTTTATGTTCAACCCCTCAATCTCAGTTGTATGCCCTTTTTTACAGATCATGTTTGAAACGTTCAACAGCCCCGCAATGTACGTCAACATCCAAGCAGTTCTTTCTCTTTACGCCTCAGGAAGAACCACCGGTCAGTCTTAGAATTTCGGACATTAACGTCTTTTAAAGTCTTGCCGGTCACCGTAAATTCTGATCTTGTTAATTACCGCATCTGATCTTTCTAATTACAAGAACCGACGTTTTGGTAAATTACCGTAACTTGTTATATACATAAGTTTGCAGTGCTAATCCTCTTAACAGTCTCATTCACAGCATAAATCATTTAGTAGAAACAAGAAAGATGAGAAAATATAGATGCGAACGGAAGTCAGGGAAAGATGAATGAAAATACATTTCAAAGAACCTGTGAAAAACCGGTCATTTTTGTTGTAGTTCTTTTCAAAAAGGTCACATTATAACCTAACAAACAGAAGGAAAACATAAACTGTTTCTTCACGAAAAATTTTTTTTCGCTTTCTCATTGAGATGAGATACAGACCTAATCTGGATAAAACAGTAGCGACTTTTTGGGTTACTGATACCAGCAGTGAGAGTTTAAGATTTCTATTAGCACCCCAAGTGTGGTTGGATCGGCCGGAGAAAGGTGTCGAATTCGGAACCCTTCTTTGAATAGTCGTTGTGCCATACATGGACAGCCCAATCAGGTATCCGTATATTGTTTTAGGAATCGTCCTGGACACTGGGGATGGTGTCACTCACACGGTGCCCATCTATGAGGGATACGCCCTGCCCCACGCAATTCAGCGACTCGACTTGGCTGGCCGCGATCTCACTGACTACCTCATGAAGATCCTCACCGAACGAGGGTACACCTTCACAACAACAGGTTGGAGCGAACCGCTTCTCTAATTCAACTCAAAGTACCATTCAGATCCACAGCTTGTCAACAAGCTCTGCGAAATTAGAACGCGTAAAAAATCTCCTAATTTTTTCGAAATACTCCACCAGAAAAAAATTAGAACTAAATACAAACAAACGACTTCTGTAGTTAGCTGCTTTGTTAAGCTTGACTAAAACTTGATGATTCACAGTAGATAATTAGTCATAAAATGCACTCCGAGTGATTTTACAGCATTTCTGTGAGCTGCATTATTGTCACAAGACATGTAATGGGCTTTTGTTATCGTTTGAATTTAGAAAGAACTCAACGTTTTCATAAACGACAGTATCGCACCCTATTGTTAGGCTTATCAGCAATAAAAGCTCTCGTCATTTCCATGATTTCTTATCCGGCTTTTTTTCTTTGTCACTCAATTTCTCATCGCTTCTTTCCATCTATATTTTCCTGCTTTTTATAATACTCTTTATCTTCTCTCTTTCCGTTCACCAATGTTTACTCGAAACATCGAGCACATTATATGTATAATTCCCCATTTATGTTACTTTTTTCTTTTCGATTTTGAGACATTTAGCAATAAGATTTTCTTCTGAAGTTCAAAAACAGCGTTTAAAAGTATTGAAACATGAAAAAATTGCAAAAAAAAAGTTTTTTTAAAGTAATATGTCTTTAACGTGATATATTATGAGAATCAACTAAATATATTTTGAGAAATGAACTATATCATGAGAAAACACGCTTATTTTTACAAAAACAAAAAAGTCTTCATCAATAAATGTTTACAGCCGAGCGAGAAATTGTCCGAGATATCAAGGAGAAGCTTTGCTACGTCGCATTTGATTTTGAACAGGTCAAAAAGAGAAAAAGAGCACTATACTTAATGTATAGGGAAGTGTTTCGAGAACAACTTTCAGCTATGCAAGCTTACCATCGTTCTGATAATCAGTGGACGATCAGTGACTCTGATAATCAGTGGACGATCAGTGACTGTTCCATGACCGATTGTCCAGCTTATGACTTAAGCTCCCGTAGAAATACTTATAATTGGAAAAATACTTCCAAAAATTTTCCCGTGTTTGTTGGTTTCTTTATGACATGTAAAAACTGAGAAAAAAGTGTTATGAAAGTGTACCTTTTTGCAGCTCAATGAAATAGTATGTTAGAGAGTACATGTACATATTTTATTTTTTGACTACTATTTAATGGGAGCAAAATTTTGAGCAATTACAACACAAAGCGAGAAAACATCACCACATGAGATCATTTTTTTTAGAGAAGTAGATGATTAACAAACCAAAAATTTTTGCAGGAAATGAACGCTGCCGCGGCGTCTTCAGCACTGGAAAAGTCATACGAACTACCGGATGGGCAGGTGACTATTACGAATCATCTAATGAACAGTCATATGACTATTAATATGAAAATTAATAACTTGTTCACCGAAGAATAACTTGCTCACGGTTTTCGATCCGTTAAAAAAGAAACTTCTGTGTGTTGTGAAAGTAAAAAAAGTGGAGACATGACGGCCACTCTAAGCCGCTTGTGAATAGAATGAAAATAATCATTAAAGATCTATAGCCATTGACATCGATATCAATGGCCAGAGCTGAGTGGGTTTGAACCACCGTCGCTAAACATGTGTTGCAGAAAACAGTGTCAAAATCAATCTTATTTCAGGTGATCACGATAGGAAATGAACGCTTCAGGTGCCCCGAAGTGCTCTTCCAACCAGCATTCATCGGTCTAGAGTGTGCGGGTATTCATGAAACGACGTTAGGCATCTGATAAAACAGCTGTTCACCAATAGTTGATCTGATCTGGTTTCATCTGATCTCTGATCTAATCTGTTCGGAGCTGATCTGATCTGAACTGTTATGAACTTATTTCACCTGACTTGATTTTATCTCAACTGATTGTTTCTGATTCGGCTATATATTTCTACAGGTACAACTCCATCATGAAATGCGATGTTGACATCAGAAAGGATTTGTATGCAAATATCGTACTATCCGGGGGTACAAGCATGTTCCCTGGTGTTGCCGACCGGATGCAGAAAGAGATTCAACATCTCGCACCCAGGTTTTATCTTCATTTTCTAACTTTTCGGACTTGGTACGGCTTTTTGAATGGATATCGCAGCACTTCTATCTTGAGAGGGGAACTATGGGGAACAATGGGAACAAGACCCGTTTCATACGTTATGTGAATGTGATTCAGAATATTCTTTCCTTAAGCACGATGAAGATCAAGATCATTGCACCGCCCGAGAGAAAGTACTCCGTCTGGATAGGCGGATCTATTCTTGCTTCTCTCTCAACCTTCCAGCAGATGTGGATATCCAAACAGGAGTACGACGAATCTGGGCCCAGTATTGTACATCGAAAATGCTTCTGAAACGGAGAGATAGATTTCTATGATGTGCTCGTAGCTCTTCTTTTAAAATTAACTCACCAGCTCGCTTAGATTTTTACATGTGAGTCACTTGATTCGACATCTTGGCACTGCAGGTTTTTTTTACAAAAACTTAAAACTAAGATAATACGGCTGATTGACTGATAGCACTGACAAAAGATAGTTCACGAAGTTTGGACTCAAAACAGTAAAGAGATACATTGCTAACACATGAGTCCATTGCCCGCTAGATGTTTTTTCTCGAGCACCTTATAATCACAATCTAAGATTGAGAGAACCTTTTTCAGTGCTTGTTTTTCGTTTAATAAAAATGTTCCAAAACGGCTCTTGAATTCAGAATTTTTCAAGTTTGGATCTGGTGAGTTTTACATTCGAAGTTTGTCTTCTCTATTTTATTCTCTATTCAATCTTTGCTGAGAGAGTGGGTAGGAAATTAGCGCGAGCTGAAGCGATTCCAGCAGAGCGAGAAGCGATTCCAAAAAAAGTCACTTGAAAACGGAACTACACTAAAAACTGGGTTCAGATATTTGTATGAGCTGATAACGTGCAGAATTGCACAAGTAGAAACTTCTTTAGCTCCACCTAAAATCGGTTCTCATAATCAATTCACGTATATATGAAGCATTAGGTTCAACTTTCAACCACGCCTCACTGCGTCTCTGGCTTCTTAGGTGTGGTGTACAGCATTTTTCAATTCTTTATTCCGCTTGAAACAAAACATAATGTTAAGTGACGAAACAGATGACACTGTCACAAGAAAAGTGAATTCAGTGAAGGTTATGAAAAGTGAGATCTAAATATGACAAGAACAATGAGGAACATTTCATTTTAGGAAAATAGGAAAGCACACAAAAAAAAGCAAAGAAAGCAAAGCTTGTATCTTCAGTTGTGAACTATTCATCAGCAATTAAGAACTATTCATCCGCAATAATAACTTGAAATTCCAAAAATTCAATTCACTCTTTATCATTCGAGAGCTAACCGAGAACACAAATATAATGGAAAAAAGAGGAGAAACAGAAACAAAACATTTGAAGAAACAAAGCACTTGAATTAAAAATGTATTCTAGAGTTGGTGACAATGGTCTCACAATCAAGCTTAATAAGTTCATTTCTAAAAATGCTAGAAGAGCTTGTAGAAACCAAAGAACAAGGTAACTTATTCCAGACATTAATCATTCTTGAGGCACAAGTGCTTGTTCTGCTTTGATATTTACACGGCAAGCATATTCTGTAGTTATTCGATTCTCTCAGCGAATAAGGCGAAGGGCAAAGTTTAAACATATTTGAGTAATCTACTTGAATATTTCCGTGCAGACATTTATGGATGAACACAAGATCGGCCACATTTCTTCTATATTCAAGCGAGGAGATGGAAAGAAAATTCAGTCTAGCAACATAACTCATTTTGGGTAATCCGGCCCTTTGTAGTAACCTTCGTGTAAATGATCTTTGCACTTTTTCTATGCAGTTAACGAGACCGATAGTTACTGGGGACCATACCTCACTCCCATATTCAATAAGGGGTCTTATGTATGTGGTGTATATTCTGAGCAGAACTTTAATTGATTTGGTTTTAAAGGCTCTGAAGATCATGTTTATACATTTTTGGGACTTTAGGGAGGTTAGTTCAATATGTTTAGAGAATGTGATATCTTCCTGAAATGTAATGCCAAGATCTTTCACTAATGAAGTAGTTGGTATGATATTGTCTTCTAGGTTATATGTTACTTTTGGATTCCTAGGACCACAGTGCATGATAAAGCATTTTTGAGTTGATATCACAAGTCCCCAGGTCAGTGAGTAATCGGAAATGGAATCCAGACTTTTATGAAGAGAGTCTCTGTTTTTGGAAAAAATTTTGAGGTCATCGGCATATAGAAAACCATGGACATCTGGCTCTATGTGCTCCATGAGATCATTTATAAATATTGAAAAGAGGAGGGGTCCAAGGCAACTCCCCTGGGGAACACCACTGTTGTATACTTTAGGGCCTGATAATGTATCTCCGATTGAGACTTTCGAGGACCTGCTCGTGAGAAAAGAACGGATAAGATAGAGGAGGTTGCCCGTTATTCCCACTTTTCAAGTTTGTGAACAAGAAATCTTATGTTTACAGAGTCGAAAGCCCGTGAAAAGTCGACTAGACAGATGTCAAAGTCTATTTTTTTATTCTGAAGCGTGAGGTAAATGGAATGAGCCTCTACCAGGGATGTTACCGTGGACCGTCTCCGACGGAAACCATGTTGTTTGGGATGTAGTATGCCATTGGTTTCCAGATATTGATAAGTTATATTGAAGATCAGTCTCTCGAATACCTTTGACATAGAGCACACCATAGTGATAGGACGATAATTTTCGATCTGAGAGCGGGGCCCTTTTTTATGAACTGGTTTGATTATTCCTTTTTTCCAGGCCAGAGGGTAGTGCCCTAAGGTTAGTGAGTTGGTGAAAATGATGGAGAGAGGTATCGCCAGTGAGTCCAGACAATTTTTGAGTAGTCTACTTGGAATAAAGTCAGGGGAAGAGTTCAGTTTCGGAGCTATTCGTTTCAGAATGGAGTTCACCTCAAAAGGGGAGATGTCATTAATGTGGTCGAGGTGAAAATTCGGGCGAGAGATCTGAAGGGGTCCACTGATTGGTAAGGGTTGTAACTTATCAAAATACTCGGCGAAGTGAGTTGCTTGTTCGAAGGGGATAGTAGTTGGTTTATTGTTCACTATGAGAGCAGGAATAGATGTGTTGCTTTTAACGCGGTTGGATATAGTTCTGAAGAATACCTTATAGTTTCTCGGGAACTTAAGCTTGTCTTCCCTAAGAACCTCGAATTTGACTAGTTCTTTGTGAAGTTTCTTGGATGTGCGTAATGACGTAATGGAGAGAGGGTTTCGTTTGTTACTTCTCTGTAGGAAGCTGTATAATCTTCTTATCTTGGGGGGATATTTCAAATGTGTTTTGACATTCTTATTTTTTGGAATCCTATTATCCATTATGAATTGGATGATGTTGGTTAATTTATCGACACTTTCGTCAATAGTTAGGTTTGAGAGCATGTAAGTCCAGTCGATGCTAAAGAGGTCTGAGTTGATTATTTCCCAATCTGCCTTTTTCCAGTCTAACGATGAGCTGGTGCTTGTGATAATACGCTTGGCTCTATCTCTGATTTCAAAGTATATTGAGGCATGATCGCTGGTGGAGAAGGGAGGCCTGACAATACAGTCTTTTATGATATTTGAATTACAGAGCAGGCAATCGAGTGTATTTTGAAGTCTAGTGGGAGAAAGTACGAGTTGTTTAAGATTGTTGTCGCATGTCATGTTTAAGAATGCAAGAGATATACTACATGTATTGGGAGCGGTGAGATTTGCCCAGTCTATCTTGGGGAGGTTCATGTCTCCGCACAGAATGGTGGGAAATACTTCAGTAACATGAGAGGTGATAAACGAGCAGAGATCCTTTGTATTTTCTACTCCACAGCTAGGAGATCGATATATATTAATCAGTCTAATGGCCGAGAAAGCAAACGAGAAAGATGTGTTAGGATAAATGTCTATTACTAACCCCTCGCACTGAGCCTTGCTATATTGAACAACTAAAGATGAGGAGATGGCATTATCTACTAGAATGGCTACGCCTCCTCCTCTTTGTGCCAATCTGTCACCTCTGAATACCGTGAAGGGTAAACTATCGGTTAGAATGGAGTCCGGAAGCTCACTGTGCATCCATGTCTCAGATAGTAAGAGAATGTGATATTTACAGCAACGAAGAAGAAAATAAAGATCATATAGCTTATTCATCACTGATCTACAGTTGAAATACAAGCATTTGATTACTTCTTTTCTAGCTCTTTTATCCGACTTATCCTATGGTGAATAACGAGAGGTTTTCCTAACATTTCTTCTTCTGGAAACAAATTCGTCTGACTTTCTGGGGCATGAGGCAGATTCTTCGGCGTTTCTGGTATTGCGTCTGCTTCTGACTTGTAGCGGCTTCACGGAGCTTTCCGCCAGAGAAGGAAAGTCAGTTGAAGAAGCCTCGAATGTAGATGTCGACCGGGCCCCAGAGTTCACCATCGAAGACGATGGCATTTGGTGTTGAGTTGAGTGTCAGACTGCAGTTTTCTCTGATCGTCTGAATTCTCTTTAAGCTATCTTATTTCTTATTCGTCTCTAATTATCAGCTTTCACCTCACGCTTTCTTGGGTCAGTGGGCAGCGTCAGACAGTGCAGACTTTTATTCACTCAAGCAGTTAATTCACAAACGCAGGAAAAAAGTTTTCAGGTACTTTTTATGCTTTTTCGGATACTGCTTAGGCAAAGGTTAGGGGTTGAAAGATATAGAGGTCGTACGGCGTATGAACGAGACCATTTTGGCTTAAAAAAGAGACCGAACGGCTTGAAACGAAAAAAGTCAGAGACGCAGTGTGCCATGAGTGAAAATTGATCCGAAGTATTGTTTGACCTAGAAAATTTTACGTTTAATCATAACTGAAGAGCAACAAAAAAAAGGTATTGGGCATTCTTCCGTGGACACATCAAGTTTTGTCCATGGTGTTAAGGTCTAGCAAGCTCTATTATACTATGTATGTATACGGTTCCTGTAGTTGGCTAAACACTCTTACGGATTCTAAAGTATTTATTCTGCTTGAAGCGAAATTCTTGAAGCTGTGAATCGGTCAGGTTCGCATCTGGTAAATCAAATTCAACAATTTAATGTTCTATTGCAAAGTTTTCTCTCAGTTTCATTTGAAATTTATGAGACCGAGAAACATCGGGTGGAACTTTGCGAAAGACCGGGGTCTCTGTATAAACAGCAGAGGGGTTCAAAATAAAGCCCGTAAATGAGTATCTGAAAATTAGTGGATCAGTTTAATAGAAACTAGGCTAGGTAAATGTCAGTCATTTGAATACAGAGCAATTGACTGACTGAAGATCGTTTTTTTCAGATCAAGAAATCCATTATGATAATATTTGGCAACTGCCGAAAAGCGTGATTCCAAAAAGCGTGATGGACGTCAGCAAAGGGTTTTTTGTCCTTTTTCTTTCCATTTTTTTCTACTTTTTTCGCTTAGGCTTACGTCAAGTTAAGTTAACGAGACTGTAAGGTTTAGGAATGAAATCGTGATTAACGACAAAAAAGTTTTTCAAAAATACTTAAAACAAAAAAATAAAAAAAGATCTCATCGCTGACGTCCATCAAGCTTTTCGGAATCACGTTTTCGATAATTGCATATTATTTGGGGTCATCAGGCCGAAAAATTAGTAATTTACGAGTCCTCAACGAGGTTAACAACGAGGATCAAATACCATTTCAGTCTTTTTAACAAGTCATGTGAACAGCACACCTAAAACGCGAAAATTTTTTCTTAAAATGGCAAGTTTAATAAATTTTCACAGAAACAATTTTTTTCGGGTTCTCTACAAGTTTTACTTTAACCTGAACAGAAGATATAATAAATGTCTCAGGTTTACTCTCGAATGCTTTGATTTGGTCTCGAACTCGAAATGGAAATTATGAATATAAAAAGACACATTAAGGTCAAACAATCAATTTTAAATACTACAAACTGGCAGACTTAAAAGCTACTCCGAAGCGATACACAAATCATAATACAGCAAATTATTCATATTGATATGGAACGAACGATGTTTCCGAGCAATGATATTATCAATATAACGTATGGTTTGGAAAGAGATATTGATCCGGCGTGAATATGAGACCAATCACAGTTTTCGTTGAGGTCAGCTTTCAGAGCCGTGCAGATGTGCGAGGAAGGAGAGTTGTGTCTGAAAAAAAGATAAAAATTCATCCTATCAATTCTTAAGTACATCCGCTGAGAAAATAAGAGTTATTTTAGAGAGCCTAAAACGTAGGCACACTGATAATAACTCACAAAAACACTAGTTATCAAAAATAACATTAAAATACTAGTTTTTTTAATCAATCGCCAAATGATCTGATAGTTGAACAGATAGTTTTTCGCAAGACAAATACAAATTCAAAAACTTTTCTTAGTCAGCTTTCCAGTCTCTTATAAAAGTATGAAGTTTTTGAAAAAGTAAGAATTTAGCTCACCTCATCATAACTTGCCTACACAAAAAAAAGAAAACCAGCCATCAACAGGACTGGAAAATATTTAATGTTTGCTTCCCGAATTCAGAACTAGAATACCAGTCTTTTTCCTTAGGTCATACAGAATTCCGACAAGTTCTTATTTCAGTAGGTTTCCAATGGCCGACTAGAGGGAAGTTTGACGGGAATGCTATACAACATTATTTCTAGACGGTCACTGACCGGCTGCCGGGATATTTTGACAGAAATGTCATTCCCTCGTTAACGTCCGACTTGCTGAGGACGTTGTACGCGTACGGCAGATCGTAGCATACCGTGAACCATGTGACACCGGCCAGGCGTAGACTGTATCGCTGCTTGAAAGTGTCTAATCTGCAATGAAAAATAATTCGATAAATCGAACGTTTCGATATGAAAATCGATATGATCGAACAATCGATTTTGATGACTTTCTTCCGATGACTTATAAACCGGTTAGAATGATTATCGATTTAATTGAAGTTGATATGTAAGGATGTGATCAATGTCAATTGCCCACGTTGCTCATACTTGAACATGATCGCCCTCTTTTTTAAGCTGCTGCTGAGGACGTTTTTTTCCGTTAGGATTGAAAATTCATTCAATATTGAATCATGTTGAGCCCTGGTTTTTTCCTGGACTTTTTTTTTTTGTTAATGGGCTATTGAGAACTAGGATAGAACTAGACTAGATTAGCTATTGAGAACTAGGATAGAACTAGACTAGATTAGTTTTGAATGATGTTTTCGAAGACAATTGATGTAAATGAGAATGTCATCAAACATTTTTGCCGAAATCTGGGATTCGAAACGGAGTTACGAAGTTCATCTCAAGAACTTTTGACGAACTTTAAAAATTCGGCCTCGAAATTAAATGCGTGAACATGATTGTAAAACTTGTTACGAAATCGAACCCGTCAGTACCAGATAGTTACCGAGGGTTTTGATCTTCAAGGTACCCCAAGAGGTTCCGAATGTTGTATGAGTTCCCTTTTTTAAACTAATAATCTTGCTACTTGATGTTTGAGCTAAAAAGACGATGAAGGTTAGAAAGGCCAGAAATACTGTAATTAGAAGAAATATAAAAATCTTCGATTCGTTTCATAGGCAATCCGGAAGGTTCAATAGGTTTGTGAAAACAAAGAAGTCCATCCTTCTCGCAGAAAACAGGGCAAAACCCAGTGAATTAGCGAAAATCGAACTCGGGCGATTCCCATTCTCTGGCACTATTCACAAGAGACTTTCTAGCAGGTTGCATAAGGGTTCTTGCGAACAGAAGTCAGGGTGATTCTAGAGAAACGAAAATTTCAACTCTAAGGGAGTCTTTAAACTATATGGGAAAAAGTTTTTTTTTACATGAAATTAGTTCATCACTTTCGCAAAAAAATACCGGATGGGAACCCGCATGACGAGCGATGATTTCACGAACCTAAACGTATTGCGCTCGTGGCAGAGCTGCGTCTCGCAGAACGACGAGATGAGGGAGAGCGAGGATTGCTGCTGTAGAAGGGCCAGGACGTATCGGCTGCAGGAACCAGGATCTTCGCCAACAGGGACGATGTAGGCGGCTCGCTGCAACGTTCATTCAGTATTTTCTCTTCTAAAGAGATTGAAAACAGAGAGGAAGAAATGAGAGACACAGACAGTGAAATGTGTACGTAAAAAAACAAAAAAGAGAAAAAGATTATTCAATCACCTCTTTACCGCCGGACCTGGCGTCAGATGCTAGTAAGGTCGACGGAATGTCTATGCGTAGCCAGTGCAGAGCCCCCGAAGAGCCATCCACCAGAGCGAGTGTGTACAACTCATCCATGAGCGCTTAATTCACCCATCACACAGTAAACGAGATGGTCTGATTAAGCTACCCGTTTTCGTAGTACATATGATACGCATCGGGGTGAACACATATTTTGTGGTACCTTTGCATCGTGGTATCGATGGGGCACAAAGTTCGTCGCACGCAACGTACCCATAGTTCCTGGTACCCATGCATCAACCAAAGCTTGTGGAAGTTAGTTTCTGCTACTAAATGAAGTACTTCTAATATTGCGTACAGAGCTAAGTTTTTTTTACCGTACTCGTATTCATTACAATTTCAACATATCAGTTTTAGAACGAACCCTGTCTGTGAACCCTGACACCCAAAGCTACCGTAGCTTTGAGTGTCGGAAGTTAGTTCACTTCAACAACTCATTTGAGATTCTAATTTGCTACTTCTTGAAACAAACTTTCGAAACGCTTTTATTTATTTATTATTTTTTTCTTGTCGTTTTTTTTTCTTATTTCTTTTTCTTGCTTTTTTGCAATAGCATTCATGCTCATTGGTTGATACGATTGAATGCATGTTGAACACTAGAAAAAATTTCGCAATCGATTCGAAGTTCGACCGTTCATTCTTTTCATTTATTCATGCTCTACTCTTCCAGTAAAACTCAAAGGAACAGACAGAAATGAGAGGCGCGAGTTGATACAAAGAAAGGAAACTAACAAAGAAGAAACTATATGATGAATGAAATTAATCGCAAAAATTGGCATTCGGCTGGACCGAACCCCCACTGCCTAACCGGGGCTGCCTAACCGGGGCTTGCGATGGATTCGGCTGGACCGAACCCCCGCTGCCTAACCGGGGCTTCCGATGGATTCGGCTGGACCGAACCCCCGCTGCCTAACCGGGGCTTCCGATGGATTCGGCTGGACCGAACCCCCGCTGCCTAACCGGGGCTTCCGATGGATTCGGCTGGACCGAACCCCCGCTGCCTAACCGGGGCTTCCGATGGATTTCATTCATTATAGTCTCAGCCCATCGTTGCTCAAAACGATTAACAAATATTAAAAAGAAACTATATGAAGTTTGAAGTTTTTTTACGCGGAGTCTTTTAAAACATCGCGTGGGAGGATTCAGAAGTCTTAAGTATACAGCTGGATTGACTAGAAAGAACCGAGAAGAAAAGAACACATGGGTTCACAGACACTTCGAAGGGACTTCGAGTTGAAAATGAAGAGTAAGGAGTATTTACATAGTATCCGCTCAGGAAGATGAAAAAAGAGGAGAATGGTTGATTTAACAAAAAAGAAGGTAAACTAACCAACGTAAGTCCTCGCTGAGCGATGATAGTTAGCATTAGGCAGGGGGACGGGAGGGAGTAGGGCAGAGACCAACGGAGGCGAAATCACTGATATAGCAGAGAGAAGGCGACTACCGAGTGGATCCACCACAATCTGCTCCTCTCTGAAAATAAGTCTTTTGAGCCGGAGAGAGAGAGAGAGAGAGAGAGAGAGAGAGAGAGAGAGAGAGAGAGAGAGAGAGAGAGAGAGAGAGAGAGAGAGAGAGAGAGAGAGAGAGAGAGAGAGAGAGAGAGAGAGAGAAAGAGAGATAGAGAGAGAGAGAGAGAGAGAGAGAGAGAGAGAGAGAGAGAGAGAGAGTCTACTCAGTCACGGAGAAAAACTGAGCAGGTTCCTTTTTGCCGAAATAGCGCGTTACCAATACAACGACGAGGCCCTTCTATACAAGCTACGAAGGAATCGTGAAGAAATGAAGGAATACATAGTGTTTTATTCAAACTTTTCATTTTAAATTTATGTTTAAAGCTTATTTTCTGTTTAGTTTTTTGTATTACTTGATTCCCATAGAGGAAGGTGACCCATTAAAAGCTCTCTGATCCAATCGATCTCCCGCTATTATGCCCACTCTAAAGCGCGCAGTCAAGAAAACAGCCGGATGTTTCGATTGTCTGAAGAAAAATGAAGAAATGAGAAGTCTGGTTGAAAAGATGGAAAAACTTGAGGCCACCGTGGAAAAATTCGAAAGGATGAGCATTCCGGTCCTCCAAGGTGAGTCTCAGCAGAAGAGTGCAGATGTGACTAATTTGATGGAAAGAATGACCAAGTTGGAAGGAAGCCTCGAGAGAATTGAGAAGACTTTAGCTCAGTTAATGTCGTCCACTCAATCGATCGCAACTGCCCATTCTCATAACCGTCAATCCATTCTTTCTCAAAATCTACCTCCCCAAATGCTAGCGTATGAAGCGGCTAGGAAAGCTTTAACAGATGACCGCGTCATATTGAAGGAAAAAGCAGAGAATTTCTTCGTCGTCGGCTTTCCAGAAGAAGAAACAGAGGCGGCCACGGAGGCGGCGGACCGGCAGTTCTTGCGTTCACTCTCCCAAGAGCTCGGATTTCCCGGAATCTCTACCGCTCAATTCATGCGACTAGGGAGAATCGAGAATCGACGCCGAATCTTGAAGATTCTCCTAGGCTCAGAAGATCTTCGTTTTGAGACTCTAAAGCTCATCCGAAGACGACGTCCAAGCTGCCTTGCTTCCTTCCCTCACGCGTACATACGCGAAGATCTAACCAGAAAAGGCTTGCAACTTGAGAAGGAGGTCAAGTTGTTGGCTCGAAATCTGAATCAAGAAGAGAAAAATGGAGAGTTGTGGGTACCACACTTGTTCCAATCCGTCACGCCCAGCCCTTCCATGCCCAGTCCCTCCAAAACGAGCATACATCCGCAACGAATTCTTCGCCTTCGCCATCGAATCCTCGGAACTCCTCTCAGCAGCAGAGATTCTCAGAGGTCAGCAGCATTGCTGTCTTTCAATTGTGACCAACTCGCTTTTAGCCGAACAAGTTCTCGACTATTCAAAAACTGACTACGATGAACTTAATAAATACTTCAATTCAGTTAATTAGAGATCACTTAACGTTCTTGAAGCCTAGTTCTTTATGCTCTCCTTCGGAAATTGTTTATATAGACTCACTTTCTACCACTGGTTACATACGTTTAGTTGTTTGCTATCGTCCCCCGTCCTACAGCAATGGAGAGACCAGACTTTTTTGTGATTCTTTGTCCGATATTCTTTCTTCCACTTCCTATGCTGTTGTTGTGACTGGTGATTTCAATTGTGACACTCTCTCCTCCTTGTTTTTCGTCCGATCGATTGTTAGTAGGAATGATTACTGTCTTCGATTTTACCAAATTCTGCCGTAAACCAACACGTTGTTGTTGTTGTTGCCGGCAAACGTCTCGCGTCGAAGAGAGTTGGCTATGGAGGGCCGCTCTCTCCCTCTCTCTCTCCTCTCTTTTTTTATTTTTTTAAATACATCTCTTCTTCTTTCCTTCACAATAGTCTCAGAAATGAGGCTACTTCTTTTGGTTTCATCCAGAGATCTTCCAACGTGAGTCTTGTTGGACGTCTAGCGCATTTGAAGAGATGGGCCACGTCGTGAGGTCCATTGAGACAGTCTGGGCAGTAGTCAGGTATCGAGTCATCGATCCGGTGTAAGTAGTGGTTGGTGTACCTGCTGTAGCCTGAGCGGAGTTGGCTCAGCGTGCAGCGGGCGTTTCTGGAGAGGTCCACTTCTTCTTCATTTAGGTCCGGTGGTGGTCGGCCGCCCAGTATGACTGGACCTTGGATGGTTTCCTTTTCTTCTGAGACCATGTTTGTGTGGACTCGGTTAGCGACGCTTTTCCCGTTGTTCTTCTCTGCTGTTTCCGACAGGGCTCTTTCAACAGTGCTTCTGCATGCGATGTAAAGATCAGCTTTCATGTTGCGTGGTGGGGGTCCTTGGAGAAATAATCCGTGATGGAAGTGAGTTTGGCTCAAGGTCCTTGCCAAGTATTGGGCTGATAGCATGTGAAGGTGCGATTTCGATCTCATAACTTTAGCTTCAGCATGTATGTGGTCGACGCTGGCCATTTGATGGTTTCCTGTTACGATACGCAGGCCATTGTTCTGTCCTCTTTGAATTTTGGTATGTGCTGAGGAGGAGAGAAAGCTGGCCCAGGCTGGAGCTGCGTAGCTGTATATGGATTGGCAAATGGCTTTGTACGTGAGACGGAGTGTCTCCTTTTGGTTGCCCCATGTACTGCCGGCTAGCGCCTTCAGTACATTGTTACGTTGCGACATTCGGCCTGCTATGTCTTTCGCATGATGACTGAATGTGAACATAGAATCATATGTAACTCCAAGGATTTTGGCGGTATTCACGGTGGGTACGCTCTGACCTCCGATCGAGACATCTAGGATAGTCTTGTACTCTTTGCTGTAAGGTGTGAAGAGTAGAAGCTGGATTTTGGCAGGAGAAATAGATAGTCCACGATCGTAGATGAACTTTTCGATGTGTGGGAGACCGGATCGTATGTGTAGCGAGGCAGTGGAAATGCTCGGATCTGACGCCCATAGCGTTATATCATCAGCATAAGAGACGATTTTGATGTTTGGATCGTTGTTCGGAAGATCGCTTAGATATAAATTGAAAAGAAGCGGTGAGAGTGCGCTGCCTTGAGGGACTCCGCTTCTGATCAGGGATGAGCTTGAGAGGACGTCGCGAAAGGATGTACGGCTCGTTCGTCCTCTGAGGTACGATGCTAGTCATTTCTTTGCGAAGTTTGGGGCGTCGGTTTGTAGGACGAGATCTATGAGTACCGCTATGTCTATGCTGTCGAAGGCCTTTGACATGTCGATTGCCAACATCACTGTACGTTTAGCTGGTCTCTTCGCGTTAAAACCTGCAGCTACGTCTTTTGAAAGAGTGAGGAGGGCAGAGGTGGTGGATCTTCCTGTGGTGAATCCATGCTGGTGCTCAGCTACTCTTACGTACGGCTTGAGTTCTTCCAATAGAAGTCGTTCTATGATTTTCGCCATCGGTGAGAGTAAGGAGATCGGTCGGTATCCTGGTCCATCCGTTGCCTCTTTTCCTGTTTTCAGGATTGGGAGAATGACTGAAGATTTCCAAATCATGGGAATTCTGCCAGAGCTGAGGGAGTCGTTGATGAGCTTTGTGAGGGCGGCTATACCTCTGTTCCCGAGATAATGGAAGAGTAATGGAGCGAGTCCGTCCGGTCCGAGGGCTGTTGATTTCTTTGTCTTCTTAATAGCTGATTTCACTGCGGCCTCTGAGTACTCGACAAAATCTTTAGCGTGGATGTTGTGAACTTTCTTCATGGTTTTCCGATTTTCCTTTTTTGTTTTGTAGTCGACTGGGCGTGTGAAGCGTTTGTTGAACTGGTTCGCGATTTCGAAGGAGGATGTGAGGGGTCCTTTCCCGAAGTCGATGGCGCAGTTTGGTGGGGGACGTCCTTTATCATTCAACATCTTGATCGTTTTCCACAGTTTCTTGCTGTCTAGTTTGGGATCAAAGGTCTCCATGAAGTTTCTCCAGATGTCCCTTTTGTTTCTGTCCGTGGCTCGTCTGATGTTCATGTTGAGGGTGCTGATGTCTTGGCTTGATGGGTCTGATTCTCGTAAAGCGTCTCGTTTGGTCATCCAATCTCGGATTTCTGGTGTTAAGGCAACGTTTCTCTTCTTGATGCGACCGCGTGGGATTGAGCTGGCGGCTGCAGATAACAGGATCTTCCGGAAGAAGGGCTCAGCTTGGGCGGCGGGGAGGTCGGGAAGAGGTGTCGTGGATAACTTTTCTTCGACGAGCTGTTCAAAGATTTTCCAGTTCGCTTTTCCGAAGTTGGTGAAGGAGACTTTCCTGTGCGTACGGTTGTAGTTGGAACTCTCAAGGGCGATTACGATGGGTAGATGGTCGGAGCTTCCAGATGGTATTGTTTTCCATGAGACTTGAGAAAGTAAGTCCAGCGAACAAATGGAGATGTCTGGAGAAGATGGTCTTCCGTTGACTGGTACTCTGGTAGGCGTGTCACGGTTTACTGCGGCGTTTTCTGAAGCATCGATCGTTTCTGCGATGTGAGAGCCTCTGCTGTCTGAAGATTTGAAGAACCATGCGGCATCATGAGCGTTAAGATCACCGAGTATGATGGATTTCTCGCGATTGTGTAAGAACGGAGTGAGGTCGGGCGTGTAACCAGTGGTGCAAGAGCTCGTCGGTGGTATGTATATGTTGGTAACATCGAGCGACTTCCCATCGGCATCGAATATGCGGACGGTGAGAGATTCCAAATGTGTGTCGGTCGGAGAGGGCATTACTAAACCAACACGTCTTGATCGTTGCATTGATTGGCTACTAACTTCTATACCCTCGCTATTGTCTAATTGTAGAATTGTTCCCTCCTTCCCGTCCTCTGATCATTTAGGGATCGCTTGCTGACTTTCAATTGTGACCAACTCGCTTTTAGCCGAACAAGTTCTCGACTATTCAAAAACTGACTACGATGAACTTAATAAATACTTCAATTCAGTTAACTGGGAAGTCGAATTTGATAACTTCCTCTTGATTGACGATCTGTATAACCGTTTCCCTCGCCGTTATTGAATACGCTATTTCTGAATTCGTTCCTATACGTAGTCCTCGAACCCTTACGGCCACTTATCCTCGCCATATTAAGAAAATAATTAAATATCGTAACTCTCTGTTTCACAATATCGATGATTCTAATACCCGTTCTCTTCACGAGAAAGCTAGTAAAGATTTACTGAATCAGATAAAGAAATGGACTAGGCATTGTGAGAAGAAGAAATTGTCTCGCTCTCGGGACTTGTTCCGACATATCTCATCCCTCACTCGGCCTAAACCAGTGCCTCCTCGATATCTATTGAATACTACAGGGGACATAGTTTTGAAAAGGAAACTTAAATGTTCTCTGCTCTCTACCGAATTCGCTTCTCATTATACTAAGGATGATAACCAACGTATCGCATTGCAAACTGAAGCGGCCCCTACTATGAGCCCTTTCCTATTTTTCTCCCCTCTTCTGTTCTTAAAAGCCTCTCGAAGCTCAAACCAACGGGTAGCAAAGGTTCAGATGGTATCCCTCAGATTGTCCTCAAGAAATGCGCTAAGTCTCTTGCACTTCTTCTTTACCATGTTTTCAACTATTGTATTATCTGTGGTCAAACACCGTCTTACTGGAAACATTCTCTGGTGACCCCTATTCTGAAACCAGGCAAGGAACCTCACTTGGTGTCCTCCTATCGTCCGAATTCCATCCTTTCTCCCTGTTCTAAAACGATGTAGCGACTTGTTAGAGCTTTCATAATCATTCATCTATCCAAACACTCTATTATACATATCAATCAACATGGGTTTAGGCGTGGAGCGTCCACAGTAACCAATTTATTAATATGTGAAGATGATTGGACCTCTTCGTTAGCCAAAGGTCTTTCAACGGATGTCATCTACCTTGACTTGTCTCGTGCATTTGACACCATTAGTATAAGTAAGCTTTTGTCGAAATGCACACATTATGTAATTACTGACCCACT
>OZ057403.1:40191063-40203563 GCA_964056735.1 Allodiplogaster pararmata
AAATCAACTTCTTAAGAGAACTCCTATTTGAGAAAAGACCTATCCTGGTAGAACCAATGACTACCTGCTATGTCATTGCTTGTGTGTAGCAGGAGAGCGGACAGTCAGATTTGGGCGAAGCACTATCAACATTACTAAGCCCCTGAGTTTGGGTGGACCTATCCGGAAGGTGGTTTGAACTTGAGACCCTTCGCACAATAATCGTGCACACTAACATTTTTCCAAGCCCGGACTTACAAGAAGAGAGATTTTTAAAACAAATTGTATGAAATGTATATAAGAAGAGTTTATTTCAACCTTTAGAGAGGAAGTTCAAAAACAGAATTGAACAAATTAAAATTTTTAAAAAACTGGAATCGAAGAACGAACCCTTGCTATGCAAGCTGCCGTATCCGGGCAAATGGCCTGAGCCTTGCCAGAGATGAAACAGAGCACACATGCAACCGTTACCCAGTAGAATCGAGATGGCATGATGGTCAGCCCTCGTGGTAACAGGTTTTTAGGAACTCGTATTCCATCGTGAAACCAGAAGACTTGCCAGGAGACGAGTTCACTTGACCTGAAAGTTCAAGTTTCAAGAGACGAGCTCTCTTTTGAAAAAAATTGAAAGAATAGCAGTAACGATATTACTTGATTTTGACGAATTGATCTGGAATAATATGGTATCTTAAGATATCTCACATCAATCAAAAACGAAGCACAAGTCAAATTGGAACAATTAGTGAGCCAGATTTTACGTCTCGCCGAACTTTTTGTAACTTTTTATTTGTGTTTTTTAAAGTAATTTTTTTCAATAACTTGCCAAAGGTTCGAAATTATCGAGAATAATATTAAAACGTTTAATAAAATGCTTCATTAAAGTTGTTATTATTAATTTCACTTTTTAGGCGATTTCGCGGGCGCACGAGAGAGAGAAATAGAGGGAAAGGGAGAGAGGAAAAAACATGAAAGAAAAAGAAATGGAAATAAAAACAGATTGAAAGAGAGAATGAGATGGAGGAAATGAAAAGTGAGAGAAAGAGACAGAGAAAAAGAAAGAGGAAGTAAGAGAGAAAAGAAGAAACGGAAAAGAGAGACATAGACCGGACAAGAGTGTTTTATTCTTCATCTCCAATGTTCGGCCTAGTGTGCGCTTATTGACAAGAGACCACTGGAATCTTCTGTGTTGGCTTCCTCGAGAAGCCCTAGATACATTTTGTGAAGGCAATTAACTGAATCTCTTTCTGATAGCCTTGTTTTATTGTCTTGTCATCCAAAACAACCGAATAAATACAATAAGATTTCCTTGTTATTGGCTGTTTTGGTCTTCCAATCTTCTTCTTCCTCTTCCATTATCTTTTTTTCTGTCTTCTCTCACTGATCCTCCTCTCATTTTTGCAACTAGAAGTGTTCAATCAAAACTCGTGCTCTGGGGGTCGGGAGAAAGAAGAGTTTTAGCTGAGAGATTAAGAGTAAAAAGAGAGGGTAAGAGAGAGAGAGAGAGAGAGAGAGAGAGAGAGAGAGAGAGAGAGAGAGAGAGAGAGAGAGGGGAGAGAGAGAGAGGGGAGAGAGAGAGAGAGAGAGAGAGAGAGGGAGAGAGAGAGGGAGGGAGAGAGAGAGAGAGAGGGGAGAGAGAGAGAAATATAGCTATAGGTGGAGAAAGAAATGAAGATGAATAAAGAAGAAGGAAGTTGTAGAAATAGAGACATACTAGACACAGAACTGATAAGCTACAAAATGAAGAATGGGTAGTAAAGGTGTTGAGGGCAAGAAATGTTCCCGAGGGTAGAGATATGATTAATGGGGGCTCTTCTCACTATATCAACTGAACACATTTCTGCTCGAGAGTTTTCTATACTACCGTGGCCCAAAGTTATGTGACTCATGCGAAAATTAGAAATAAGCCCAATATCTAGAATATTAGGGGGAAATGGTTCTGTCATGAATCATTCTAGAATATTAGGGGGAAATGGTTCTGTCACGAATCATTCTAGAATATTAGGGGGAAATGGTTCTGTCACGAATCATTCTAGAATAGGTTTAATTACCCAAGTTTGAGGTGCTCTTAATTCGCTCCCCAAACTCCAGTTTTCAGAAAATGAGAAACAGAAAAAACTGGATTCCAGCCCTTCTTCTCTTCGTCCTCTTTTCGCCTGTGTCGGAAGTGTCCGCTTTTCTACTATTCAAAATGCATCTCAACGTCACCTTCACATGCCCACACGAGTCCGAGTTCGGGATCATCACGCGCTTGTACGATGTGGACGGCAAACTTTTCAGTGGTGACACTGAGTCCTTCGGGAGCATGAAAAATGGTATTTCGAGCAACGGGAGCGTGAACCTCCTGCTGGAAGGAGTCTTCTTCGAGAGTCCTTTTGAACTCTCCTTTGAACCTGGATTCTTGGCGGCGCATACATGCGGTGTTTCCAGCTCCAGTCCTATCGCCTTCTGCTACGATCTACCCGCGTCTTCCAAGCCCGTGAACCAATTCAACCTAGTTATCGATCTGGACGATCCAGGGCCGATTGCCCGGAAGTGTACCGAAATGGGCCTGGAGGTGTTCAAGTTCTCGTGCCATTCCAGTACCGCCTATTACTGGGGCAAATACAATGCAACCTGTGATTTCGTCGAGATTTGATGCCATAAATTTGTTTCTGTAGTTGAGTCCTTACATGCATTCATTGCTTTCCTTTGCCAAGAATTAAAACTGGAAAAGTCTTAGAAAGATAAGAAGTTAGCTGGTTTAAAATACAAGAATATTAGGGGGAAATGGTTCTGTCACGAATCATTCAAAATTTTTACGCTAGTATCTATAATAGTAATTTGAAAACTCAAACTTCTATGTTGACATATTTTATCTTTTTAAACGCAGTTCTTACTTTTCGCGATAGTTCTAACAGCAGTTGTAAAAAAAAGTAAATCTGATTGTAATAAAAAAAATTAAAACGTCTTCAAAATGTATTGATAAGTTCAATAAAAATTCAAATTTACAATGAATGTATTGTTTTTTGCTACAGAGTCAAGAAAGAAACAAGCCGACGATCGAAGGGCTTTGAATATTCTCACGGGCTGAAATTATTGTAAATTGGAAAAATTTAGTAACCTAAGCGACAACATACATATTGTACCCATTGTAGCACAGAGAATATCAGAGACTGGGGAAATAGTCAGACAATAATGAAGTAACACATACATTCCACAAGAGAGAGTGGATTCGGAGAAGAAAATGAGATTACAGAGAGAGAGAGAGAGATGGATAGAGATAGAGAAAGAGAAAAGCAGAGAGAGAAAGAGAGAAAAAAAGAGAGAGAAAGAGAAAGAAAAAGAGAGAGAATAAATAGTGTGTGAGATCGCTTATGAGTAGGAATGACATCAAAATAAACGCAGAACGATCTCTTATTACAAAGAAATGACTCGAATTTCCGTTTCTATCTTTTTTCATCCTAAAAATTATTACAATTTACGATTGTCCATCTCCATTTTGTAAATAGGAGTATACTCTACTCCTCGTTGATCCCAAGCAACGGAATTTTATGCCGAGTGGAGGAGCGGATTGTTCGCAGAAACTTGTGCAAAAATCGCGTGGTGTGACGGGAACCCGCGAGCTTCGCTTCCCGGGCGATGCTCTTACCCATTGAGCTACACACGTAGACAATATAATGTGACGGGAACCCGCGAGCTTCGCTTCCCGGGCGATGCTCTTACCCATTGAGCTACACACGTAGACAATATAATGTGACGGGAACCCGCGAGCTTCGCTTCCCGGGCGATGCTCTTACCCATTGAGCTACACACGTAGACAATATAATGTGACGGGAACCCGCGAGCTTCGCTTCCCGGGCGATGCTCTTACCCATTGAGCTACACACGTAGACAATATAATGTGACGGGAACCCGCGAGCTTCGCTTCCCGGGCGATGCTCTTACCCATTGAGCTACACACGTAGACAATATAATGTGACGGGAACCCGCGAGCTTCGCTTCCCGGGCGATGCTCTTACCCATTGAGCTACACACGTAGACAATATAATGTGACGGGAACCCACGAGCTTCGCTTCCCGGGCGATGCTCTTACCCATTGAGCTACACACGTAGACAATATAATGTGACGGGAACCCGCGAGCTTCGCTTCCCGGGCGATGCTCTTACCCATTGAGCTACACACGTAGACAATATAATGTGACGGGAACCCGCGAGCTTCGCTTCCCGGGCAATGCTCTTACCCATTGAGCTACACACGTAGACAATATATTGTGACGGGAACCCGCGAGCTTCGCTTCCCGGGCGATGCTCTTACCCATTGAGCTACACACGTAGACAATATAATGTGACGGGAACCCGCGAGCTTCGCTTCCCGGGCGATGCTCTTACCCATTGAGCTACACACGTAGACAATATAATGTGACGGGAACCCGCGAGCTTCGCTTCCCGGGCGATGCTCTTACCCATTGAGCTACACACGTAGACAATATAATGTGACGGGAACCCGCGAGCTTCGCTTCCCGGGCGATGCTCTTACCCATTGAGCTACACACATAGACAATATAATGTGACGGGAACCCGCGATCTTCGCTTCCCGGGCGATGCTCTTACCCATTGAGCTACACACGTAGACAATATAATGTGACGGGAACCCGCGAGCTTCGCTTCCCGGGCGATGCTCTTACCCATTGAGCTACACACGTAGACAATATAATGTGACGGGAACCCGCGAGCTTCGCTTCCCGGGCGATGCTCTTACCCATTGAGCTACACACGTAGACAATATAATGTGACGGGAACCCGCGAGCTTCGCTTCCCGGGCGATGCTCTTACCCATTGAGCTACACACGTAGACAATATAATGTGACGGGAACCCGCGAGCTTCGCTTCCCGGGCGATGCTCTTACCCATTGAGCTACACACGTAGACAATATAATGTGACGGGAACCCGCGAGCTTCGCTTCCCGGGCGATGCTCTTACCCATTGAGCTACACACGTAGACAATATAATGTGACGGGAACCCGCGAGCTTCGCTTCCCGGGCGATGCTCTTACCCATTGAGCTACACACGTAGACAATATAATGTGACGGGAACCCGCGAGCTTCGCTTCCCGGGCGATGCTCTTACCCATTGAGCTACACACGTAGACAATATAATGTGACGGGAACCCGCGAGCTTCGCTTCCCGGGCGATGCTCTTACCCATTGAGCTACACACGTAGACAATATAATGTGACGGGAACCCGCGAGCTTCGCTTCCCGGGCGATGCTCTTACCCATTGAGCTACACACGTAGACAATATAATGTGACGGGAACCCGCGAGCTTCGCTTCCCGGGCGATGCTCTTACCCATTGAGCTACACACGTAGACATTATAATGTGACGGGAACCCGCGAGCTTCGCTTCCCGGGCGATGCTCTTACCCATTGAGCTACACACGTAGACAATATAATGTGACGGGAACCCGCGAGCTTCGCTTCCCGGGCGATGCTCTTACCCATTGAGCTACACACGTAGACAATATAATGTGACGGGAACCCGCGAGCTTCGCTTCCCGGGCGATGCTCTTACCCATTGAGCTACACACGTAGACAATATAATGTGACGGGAACCCGCGAGCTTCGCTTCCCGGGCGATGCTCTTACCCATTGAGCTACACACGTAGACAATATAATGTGACGGGAACCCGCGAGCTTCGCTTCCCGGGCGATGCTCTTACCCATTGAGCTAAACACGTAGACAATATAATGTGACGGGAACCCGCGAGCTTCGCTTCCCGGGCGATGCTCTTACCCATTGAGCTACACACGTAGACAATATAATGTGACGGGAACCCGCGAGCTTCGCTTCCCGGGCGATGCTCTTACCCATTGAGCTACACACGTAGACAATATAATGTGACGGGAACCCGCGAGCTTCGCTTCCCGGGCGATGCTCTTACCCATTGAGCTACACACGTAGACATTATAATGTGACGGGAACCCGCGAGCTTCGCTTCCCGGGCGATGCTCTTACTTATTGAGCTACACACGTAGACAATATAATGTGACGGGAACCCGCGAGCTTCGCTTCCCGGGCGATGCTCTTACCCATTGAGCTACACACGTAGACAATATAATGTGACGGGAACCCGCGAGCTTCGCTTCCCGGGCGATGCTCTTACCCATTGAGCTACACACGTAGACAATATAATGTGACGGGAACCCGCGAGCTTCGCTTCCCGGGCGATGCTCTTACCCATTGAGCTACACACGTAGACAATATAATGTGACGGGAACCCGCGAGCTTCGCTTCCCGGGCGATGCTCTTACCCATTGAGCTACACACGTAGACAATATAATGTGACGGGAACCCGCGAGCTTCGCTTCCCGGGCGATGCTCTTACCCATTGAGCTACACACGTAGACAATATAATGTGACGGGAACCCGCAAGCTTCGCTTCCCGGGCGATGCTCTTACCCATTGAGCTACACACGTAGACAATATAATGTGACGGGAACCCGCGAGCTTCGCTTCCCGGGCGATGCTCTTACCCATTGAGCTACACACGTAGACAATATAATGTGACGGGAACCCGCGAGCTTCGCTTCCCGGGCGATGCTCTTACCCATTGAGCTACACACGTAGACAATATAATGTGACGGGAACCCGCGAGCTTCGCTTCCCGGGCGATGCTCTTACCCATTGAGCTACACACGTAGACAATATAATGTGACGGGAACCCGCGAGCTTCGCTTCCCGGGCGATGCTCTTACCCATTGAGCTACACACGTAGACAATATAATGTGACGGGAACCCGCGAGCTTCGCTTCCCGGGCGATGCTCTTACCCATTGAGCTACACACGTAGACAATATAATGTGACGGGAACCCGCGAGCTTCGCTTCCCGGGCGATGCTCTTACCCATTGAGCTACACACGTAGACAATATAATGTGACGGGAACCCGCGAGCTTCGCTTCCCGGGCGATGCTCTTACCCATTGAGCTACACACGTAGACAATATAATGCACATTTTAAGGCCCACACTACAATTTTATATCAGCTTAACCTAAACTATATATACCTAATCATTCAGATATATATTGAGTGATTAGATGCTTCATTGTCAAAAGCCATCGCATACATTATAGGCAATTGTATAATTGAATTTAAGAAATTTTTTAGAGATATTCAAGCTTTGAAAGCGTTGAACTCAAAGGTATTTGTACGCCGTTTAGGCTTTCATCCTAATTTCAGAGAATCCTCTAGATCAGTAAGTACATCATTAGTACGAGCGAGAAAAAAAGAAATCAAGAAGAGGTACCCAAAAGCTACATTTAAAACTTCTGTATAAGTATAATTATCAAAAAAAAAAGCAATCATGCCGAAAATTCTTTCTTATAACTACCAATGAACATTACTTTGCAAACACACTGTCTTAAAAAGTGTAAGTCCTCATTTTCAAGAGACCAATAACTGTTAAGTAAATTCGGTTTTTTTTCTTCAATTTTTACTACAAGCCGTACGCTTTTCTGAATATTCTAAAAACTAGCAATGTTGACTTTAAAAATCGAAAAATTATTGACTTTTGCAGCATCAAGCTTCAAAAAATCGCTTTAAAAAATCGTCTCACATAATAGCTTCCATGTTTTATCGCGAGTAGTCTAAGGTGTCGCGCTTCTTTTCCTCCAGTAAACACTACATATTTACTTTTCAGACATTAACTAGCTAAATACAACAACTGAATTGTTAATAATCATATATATATATCAACGTGTAGTATCCCAACTACGAAACGACATTTACATGCCGAAATCAACCATTAGCCTTCTAAAAAGAAATGTCTCATCATTCAATCGAATGTCTTTGTTACTGAATACATCCCTCCAAAATACAGATGAACCTTCATAGAAAAAAACATGATAATTTGCACTTCACGACAAGAAAATAGACGAAGAAAAATCATGAAAACAAGCGTGGAAAAATGTTTGAGTATTTTTTTTATAAATTTCGTTTCGACAACAAATTTGCTGTTTCGAGCAAAAGAAGGATTATAATGTTATATTGTTGTTGGTCAGCCACAGACAAAGGGGAGAAAGGGGGTCTAACAACCTCAGCTCTGGGTGAAAATGATGCCAAATGTCATCTACATACTCAAGTGGAATGAAGAAATGAGAAGAACGGAGCATGTGGTCAAGATTTTGAGGCGAAGACGATAGAAGAGATAGAAATTAAAGAAACAGAAGGGCGAGAGTAGAGATAAAAAGAAGAAAGAAAGAGATAAAACTAAAAGAAAAAAAGTGAGAAAGTGAAAAAATGTAATAGAGAAAGAAAGAGAAAAAATAAAAAGAGATAAAGAGGGAAAGAGGGGTCAATAGATGAAGGAAACAGAGAAAAAGGGACAGTAAAGCAGAGAAACAAAAAAAGTCAGAAGGGAAATATTGAAACGAAAAACGAAAAGCAACTCAGGCATAGAACGCTTACAGAAAATTAAAAATACACAGATGACGATTAAGCAGCAAATCGCAACATTATCGCGATATCTCAAAACCAAAGGTCAAGAATCTCATGCTTCCAGGCGGTTAGAAAGGTTGGATAATCTACGAACAACGACATAAGATTATTGGAAACTTTTACCATATTCTTTATTTTTTCCACTGTTGTTCCTGATATTAAGAACTGTTGTTTAAAACTCTGAAATTATTATTTTTTAATGTTCAATCAAATAGAGAAATAGTTCTTTTTTTCGAAACTCGGCTGGAAGAATTCCAAAAAATCGTGGTAAAAAGCGGGGAGAAGAAATACTTTTCAGGACCCGATGAACTCGAAATTCAGGAACCGAGGAACTTCTTGGAATGCAGGCCCAAAGAGAACCTCCGGGAATAAAATATCTGAATGTATTGATTGAATTGAATTGAATTGTTTTATCACACAATGTATAGAGCATAACAGGGTTTTTCAGAAGATGAAATCTTATGAGGAGTGAGGGTTGCAGAGGCTTCAGGCGACAATATAAGATGGTATTTTTAAAACAACTGAGGTCTGTTGGGCGTCGTTACAAAGCGGCCATTCGAGTAGGACGAAGGAGGAAAACATTACGGCAGGGTTTATTTATCGACGTTACATCGCAGCCGTTCCGGGGGAAAGAGAAGAGCAAAAATGATCTATCTTAAGCTCTTTTTGATTGACTGAGAAATCATGCAGGAAGTCAGATCAGCTATTTATGTATACAAGTAAGAATCCATGGATATCTTTCAAACAAATCATATCAGCACCCTATTTCCTAGAAACTAGGGCTGTAATCAAAATTGTGCATCAAGGTTTTTTTTGTAGAATTCACCAATTCGTTTATAAAATTAACCAGCTTGAAGAAGAAAACATGCCAGGCTCCGATTACCAGACTACCAACAACATACAACTTTTGGACTTTTGGCGCACCCTGTATATTCGTTTTCCATATACATATGTACATACATATGTATGTACATATGTAGGAAAATTCATTCCACTTTTTTTGTTTATATAATTCCATTTTTTCAGTCCGTATTGCTTAAAATCCAACTCTTTCTCAAACCCTCTCTTTCTCTCTTTTCCACTTTTTCTCCTTTTCTATCTTTTTCTCTCTTACTCTTTCTTTCTCTCTCTGTGCTTCTACCTTACTCTAATCATTCATTCTTCTATATGCATCTCTCTTATTCCTCTTCCTCAGTTCCTTTTCCATATCTACGTGAAGTGCTAAAGATTTTTTCTAATCAACGAAAATAATCAAATCGCATGCAAATCATCTCAGTTTTCTATGCATTTTCCAAAGCTTTATGCTGTGAAATTTTTCAACCCATTTTCTTACATAAAGATTTTCTTTTCTAAAATTTTTTTGGAAAAAGAGAAAGGTTAATCAAGAAAGGGAAAAGAAAAATGAAGGAATTTTGTTTGAAATGAAAAAACCGGAAGATAGAGAATCAGAATAGAACAAAACAGCATAAAGGAATATTGCTAACGGTTTGTTATGCCACACATGAGAAATGAAAAAGGTAAGAGTTTGAAAAAATACACGAAGTAGCACGGTCTGGCTATCATGATTGGGACTGAAAGAAGTCTTCTCTACTGACGGACATGAATACTATTGTATTATTTGCATCAAGATGAGAATAAATAAGGCTATCAGGCGATCGAAAACTAGCCTAAAGGGCGGGATCGGATGAGGCATCTCTCAAATTGTTCAATTCCTTGTCATCTCGACCAGGCTTAATGGCCTTTTTTTTTTACCTAGAATCGGAAAAATGCATAACTGCATCGAAATCTTGATTTGAGGGTAGTTGGGCCATCAACAGGTTGCATATGTATGTATGTTTACGAGTAGAGGCGGATGGAGTACTCAGTGGAATGTCTTGAGGTATGGACTGAATGTAACCGGGCGTAGGGTCTGGAGGCAGGAGAAGTATCGGCAGTGCCTTTCCGTCCGAATGTGAGGAGAGAGGGTCAGCAACTTCGATAGGATTAAAGTAAGCACGGGCCGAAGGGGGAGAGGAAATCATGCTACGGCTCAGGGGGCTCGACCAAGAACTCAGAAGTCAAGAAGGGAATAGAATTATGAAAAGCGAGAAGGAGAGGGGTTTAGAAGCGGTGAAAAAATGAGAGAGACAGAGATATGGACAGACAGAGAAGGAAAAAAAGATATAGAGAGAGGGAGACTCTGAAGGAGAGACAGAAGAGCGAGTGAGAGAGAAAAAAAGAGGTGAAGAGATAGGAAGAAAAAGTAAGAGATGCAAAGATATAGAGAGAGTTATAAAAATGAGATAGAAGACTTGGGAGGGAGAGAAAGAGGAAAATTTAAGTTAAAAAGTAACAGAAAAACCAAAATAAAGTCAAGCACAAAAGAAAGCGATAAAGGTAAATATAGTATAGTTGAGAGAGTGAAAAAACATGAGAAAGAGAGATAAAGACGCAAGTAAGAGAGAATAGAAGGAAGAAGGGAGAAAGAAAAAAGAAAAAGAAAAAAGAGAGAGGAAAAAGATAGAAAGGAAGAAGTAAAGCGAGAAACACAAAGAAAGAGGGAGAGAGAAGTCAAGAAAGCGAGAGAAAGTAAGAAAGTTGGAGAAGTAAAACATTAAAAGAAAGAAAGAAAGAGAGAAAGAGAGATAGTGAGAGAGGAAAGAGATAGAAAGGAAGAAGGAAAGCGAGAAACACAAAGAAAGAGCGATAGAGAAGTGAAGAAAGAGAGAAATTAAGAAATTTAGAGAGATAAAAAAAATGATAAAAAACAAAAAGAGAGATAGAGAGAGATAGAGAGAGACAGAGACAGAGACAGAGAGCGAAAGATAAAGAGAGAGAGAGAGAGAGAGAGAGAGAGAGAGAGAGAGAGAGAGAGAGAGAGAGAGAGAGAGAGAGAGAGGAACCCATAGATGTGAACCCTTTTCTCGTTAAGGTTGGGTAAAGGTGCACAGAAAGAATGTAGTCAGTCGGCTGAGGTTAGCCGGAGTAATAGTAGAAGAAGAGCTCAAGAATGATATGGATGGGCGGCGAAAAATGTGTTGAAACCATTGTTGGATTTCAAAAGCACCCATCTCATTCCGCGCATAAGTAGCAGCATCGCATAAGCGGCATTCAAGCATATCCTCTAGCGATAGATTTGGTTTTACTCAGCCTCTCACTAACTATTTGATCTCTCTCTCTTTTTCGTCTCTCTTCCTCGTCCTTTTTTAATAATTTTCTTATTCTCTTCTCTCACTCTCTTCCTCTCTTGAAGTTTCTATTTGTCCTTTATCTCTCTTTTCTTTCTCTCTCTTTTTTCTCTCCTGCTCACTCTCTCCCTGCACCCTTCTCTTACTCTGTCTTCCTCATTATCTCTCTCTCTCTAGTCCCTTTCTTACTTTCTATGCCTCCATCTATCTCTGTCTCTCGTTCTCTCTCTCTGCATCTCTTTTCGTCCACCTTTTTATATTCCTCTTTTACCTTTTTACAACTCTTACCCTGCTTCTCCTTCTGTCTTTTCTCTGCGATTCCCTCTCTCGACAACGATCGAGCTCCTTCGCAACTTCGCTTTCTTTTCGATCAGAGTTGTTTCAATTCTTTCTCATTTTAATCTCTTCTCAAACAAAAATGTCGGGTATTATTGTAAATTGACTTCAAACTTCCGTTATTATTCGCACTCTGATACTTTTTGAGAAGAAGGAGAAACAAATTAAGTTTACTGAGAAAAGACAACAAGAACGTAATCCGGAGATTCGGAGGGAAAGTGAGAGATAGAGAATAGGAGAGGGAGAAGGGAAAGTGAGAGATAGAGAATAGGAGAGGGAGAACATAAGCGCATCGAGACATACAGGTCGAATCAGAAAGCCTAGTTAGATAAGGAAGATGAGCAAGCGCCGTACGCTCAAAGATTCTCTTTATATCTCTCCTCCCTCATACTCTCTTTGTTCTCATTTCTATACTATTTCCTATTAAATTTGCCACTTCTGAAAATTTGCCACTTCTGAAATACACTTTTTATTGTGTTGACAAATAGAGAGAAAGAAAGAGAGAGTAAAAAATGAAGAAAAAAGAGAAAGAGAGGGAGAGAG